>ML817003.1:63863-74150 GCA_009831015.1 Picea engelmannii
ACACAATACACCAAGTAGATCTTAACTAACTCCTAAGTGTCTAAATATCCTAACATATTAGATATAAAATTCATTAACCCACTCCCAAAGGGAACCTTAATCATGTTTCCATTCTCATAAGACAATGTAAACGAAACATGAATGTACATCACAAGAGGAGGTCGAACACTACTTTCTTATTTAATATTCACGAGAAAAAATAAAATGGGCATGCATGGAAAAATAGATCCATTCATTCATTCAACATAAGAATAAAAACAAATATGGAAGAACACAAGCACAAGTTGCTTGAAATGATATTATTTCACTCGTGGCAATGTGTCTTGGTCTCAATTATAGAATAAATTCAACATTTCTTTATATTACAATGAGGGCACCAAATGGAGAGGACGAAATTGGTGATGGATGGAGGAGCAGGATAGGGTTTCATGTATTTTTTGTTAGGTTTTTGTATTTGAGAAGTAGGAAGAGACATTCATCTTAGACTTCAAGTGATCAGAGTAAGCTTGATTGGTGGGTACAGGCGTACCGGGTCCTTCTCCCCCCCTTGGGGATAGAGGAAAAGGGGTGGCTATATCTTTCAAAAACATGGTTCTAGGAAAGACTGGAAATAAGGTTGAGGATACGAAGATGGGGGGTGTAGGAAAGGATACCCCTAACAATACAGAAGTGCATAACAAACTAGGAATTTCCAGGATAAAGGTAAATGGTTGTCATTCTCGCATGAAGGACAACCCCAGGTATGAAGTCACATCTCAAAGCATAGGAAATTACATTCAAAACATGAAATATCATGCTCTAATAGGTAAATTTATGGGAATATGGCCGACAAAGAAATCTCTATCGGGCTGGATTAAGTCTCGGTGGAAAGTTAAAGGACATGTAGATCTTAATTTGGGTTCTAAAGGGTTCTTTACAACAATATTTGCTAACCCATCAGATCGGGACCAAGTCTTTGAAGAAGGCCCATACTTCTTTAACTCAACAGGCCTTCACCTCCACTATTGGACAGAGGGATTTTCACCAGAAAAAGAGGATTTCATGAAAGTGTTGGTATGTATAAGATTATATTTTCTACCACAAGATTTTTGGGAGGTGGAAAAACTAGAAGGCATCAATAACACCATTGGGTCCTGTTGAGTAAAAGATATGAGATAATCTTGCTCAAGCATTTTCATATTTTGCTTGGCTAAGGCAAGATAGACGAGAATATCACCCTATGTTTATAGCCTCAAAATTTGTTTCCTAGTCCACAAGTATTAGTTACAAGGGCTTAGGATGATTTTTTTTTATAATAAAAGATTGTTGTAAAATTCAATATCTTTATATAAATTTCTGAATATAAGAAAAAGTAAATGTGGAGACAAAAACAAAAATACCAAGTCACAATTTAACACAGATGAGATAGAATAACAATCGTTTATTTCATTCCAAGAAATCAAAAGAATCGTTCTCTTTACAAAAATCCCTGAGGGAGTTTGGACCAAAGTCAAACTTAGATGTCCCCGATGAAAACCATACAAAAGGACTTCTGACTGAAGGTAAAAAAATGAACTTTAAAAGATGGATCAACTTGCCACAGATTGTTTCCCACTCGACTCTACACAATATCCTTTATCAATCATGAAATTTAATTCATAAAAATACAAGTCTGCATAGACTATCAAAGACAGATCAACAACTCTGAAAAACAAGTGTCTAAATGATGTAATTTAGCCTTGAATCTTGTTGTCTACAATAGGACCCTGTTGTCATAAAAGAGAATTAGGATTTTAATGAATTAAAGAATGAATGAAAAGTGAACTATCTCAATAAAACTCAAGAGCAGACCTTAGTATGCTTTCTCCTTCTATTCTCCCCTCGTTCTTCCCCCTCTTTTTTCCTTTAAGAAATCAAAATTAGTTGAAGTAGTTCAACTACTTCTTTTAGTTAAATTAACTAAAACTCAACCAACTTTTAGTTTAGAGGAAAATTTAACATAATAATAATAAGGGTCTTTAATAAATAATAGCTAGTAGGTGGGACCCCTTGTGACTCCCTTTAGTTTCTTAACAAAAATAAACACAACTAGTCAATCAATCAAACACATCCCTCCTTGTGGCTCCCATCATCATTCTCATAAATTGAAAATTACTATCAATGATATTTTAAACCATATCCAAAAATATAATATCCAAAATATCCAAAATAATATGTTGTCCAAAAACTTTAGTAGTCAGCTGTTTTCAACAATCAATAAATAAATATACTCAAAAACCATATTTGTCACTTTGGGAGGCGATTTTCCCTTTGTTGTTGTTGTCTCTCTTTGATTTCTATGAATTATCCTTAGGCTGTGTGGAGCCTTTAGGCTTGATCTCACTGATAATATGAGAGCAGTCATCTCTCAAGTGCATGCCGGATGAAATGGATTTGGAGAAATCACTTGAGGGAGAGGAGGGGGCATCAACAACTTTTCCTTTATCATGTGTCTGGTGGGCTTCGGTTTTGAGTCTCTTACTTGCGTGGGAAGACTGTACAGGTGAGTGTGGAGGGGAAATTTGGACAATTGTGTTAATTGATGGAGGAGGCGAAGGTAGAGACAAATTGGGCCAGCCACGATGTTGGGAGACTGCTGGGTGAACAATCTCTTTCCATCTGTCATTTTTAGGGACTTCGGGTTGTAATGAGACATGAGGGGGAATTGGGATACCAGTGACATGCTGGAATTGGAAGGGAGGCCTTTTTGGCCTAGGTTGGACTACCCCTTGTCCAATCCAGTTGAAAAATCCATCTTGGAAGAGCTAGTTTAACTCTTGTGGATCTGCATCAAAATGTATCGAAAATATTGGCCTTCTAGGGCCTCTGTTCCAATTCCCTCTTCCTCTTTTATTTCAGCCATGGCTTCCTCTGCTGAAGAATCTCATTCCTGTATGCAACGTTTATTAGCAACTAGCTTCTTAAACAAACCATATATGACATATCTTTAAATATGAAACCAAGTTTGGCTCAACAACACATCAGACCCATGCAATACAATCCATAAAAATCATTTAATACTTGTCAATGAGCAGGGGGTGAATAAGGGTTCTAGGATATCTGAGGGGGTTGCATTGAGCGAAAAGTGATAAAATGAAAGGGAGTAGATCATGATTACTTCTCAAAAAATCATTAAACAACCAATTGTGTTTAACAAAACAAATCAATTGTACCCATCTCCGTGTCATCCTTTAATTGTTATAATATAAAGCTTCCATCTAATTATAATTTAATTTTAAGAATAGGGCGTGCACAATGGATATGGGAATGTGAGGGGATTTGTAATGTGTGAAAAAGTGAGAGAATGCAAGGGAAGTTAATGGATATTATTCATAAAACAAATTAAGTAATCAATAATCATAACTCTGTACTAAAATCAATCCAAAAAAACACCAACACCACACCAACATTTATTGTGTATCAAATTGTTTGTTGTTCCAACATTTAAATTTCCCAGAATTCCTCAATTCATAACAGTCTGTGTAACCATAACTCATAACCAAAACAAACTTTCCATTCAACAATCATGTTTAAGAAAGCGTTGGTCTTTTATTTATTTTCTTTCCTTTTAAGAATTTAAAGAAAACACACATCAATCTGCTCAATCTCCATCCCATAATGCATCACTATAATAATAAACATCCACTATCTACCAATTTACAAATAGGCCCAATTAAAATATACATATGTCATTTTTTCAAATACGAACAGACTTCCAAAATATGCTCGATTACACATAGTCTTCATCATATCAATCAACAAGGTGTTGCAATGAAACACAAGTTAACATAAAACCCGAGCCTTATCACTGTTGATATAACCATTGACAATCTGTACGATGATCCAATAATATATACAAGGAGAACATGGCCAATTACACACAGGCACCATTTTCAAAATCATCCTTAACCCTGATCGATCCTAGCAAAACACACAAGTGTTTCCAATTTCAATCAAGACCACGCTAGTAAAAACACCATAATGAAAGGAGATAGTTCTCAACTATATGCAAGCGCCTATAAATGTTCAACCAATTTTACCATATAAATATGAGACAAAGACTCGATGGAAAACCTCCATAACCATTCCACTGATAAACTCATATTTGAAAACCAAAAAGGTGCCCGAAGGGAGCAAAGACAGTTGGAAATCCAATTGGGTCTGTCAAAATTAAATGCAGGGAGACAACAAGAGTGTGTTCATCCTTTAACCATAACACAGAGAGCTGGAGGTCTTTCGAGAATTATCAATCATAGGCAGAATACCTTCGAAAAAGATACAACAATGAGCCACACAATCCCCTTATTACTCCAAGTCCTAGACAAAACCAATGATTAACACCCGAGGAGAGCAAAGGCAGGCATATACTAACCCAATTCACATAGTGTGTTTAAATCTTGCAGAGGAGAGGCAAAGATAACTGAACAATGATAGTTATTCAAAGAACACACAAAGATATAACTTCTCTATCCATTTTCTTAAGATTCGTACAACCTGACAACAATACCAGTGAGGACGAATACATCATAATGCCAAGATATAACTAGTATCACCCCACAACCATACAATACATATTAATTTTATGGCCACCCCAAGACTGGATCTTGTGATACTTTAGTGAAAATATACTAAGAAGGAGCCAACGAACATGACTCTGGGTTTGAAGAAATAACATAACAACCGAATGTGTTAGCGTCAGAAGTCACTCCTGGATTGCTTGCAGGAGCAGAGCCCGACGCCCATCAGTTTTTATGTCACGGTTTGTTCAAGGGGGTGATCGAATGGATGGAAACTCGAGAAACTATAGCTTAAACTCAAGAAACTAGGCCTGGTATGCAGAAAGAAAGGGAGGTCTTGATCCAACTTCTGTCAGTGAATGGAGTAAAGGGTGGTAGATGGAGGACTTACGAGAAACATGAGAAATATGCCTCGGGCGACAAGCCTTTGGGAGCTTAAGAAAGAAAAACTCAGAAACCAAGATCCTCTTGGTCCAGAGCTTCAAGGAGCTGAGGGGTGACTTGACTGAATCCGTCAATTCCAAGTCATTTCAGCGCTGAGAAAATCACAGGAACTGATTAGAAACAATGTATCTATTACAGTGATCCAACCTACATCATCCTATAACAACTACAACTCGAATGGATCCTCCAATTCCGAGCTTTTCTAACACAGTAAACAAAGAAATGGAAGGGACGCTGACATCCATAAAGTAAGAAATCTCAAATGCCTTCTACATTAACCAGAGTGACCAGCGCTTCATCAAAACCTTACAATCGGGAGCTTTTCTCAACCATCGATAGATACAAAAATGGCGAAAATGCCTACATATACTCAAAACAACAACAACAACAAAATCGAGACGTTGCATTAAAACTTTGCGTCTGCATGGCTTCTAACAATCTGCACCTGCAATCTCTGAATGATCGTGCACCTATGGTAGACGCAATCGAACTCCTGACAGTTTCGTGGGCAAAACGACGTGCCTTTAATTCGTCGTCGGACTTTCCCATTATGGTAGAGGTGATGTCTAACCACCACCAACTACCTCAATAACTGCTTCATTGGGATTAAGGATGGCCTGGCCAACTCGGCACCTTTGGGACGTGGAAGACCCTTCGCGCTGCCACCTGGATTAGCTGAATGGCCTAATGAATAGGCGTGTAGGCCAACACGAAGGATGGGGTGCATAACGGGAGTGGTGGTGCCAAAACTATGAGGGTAAGATATGAAGTGATGAGGTGTGAGAGAGGTTACAGGGGAAGACACATGGCGGAAGGAAATAAGCGGAGGGGGCAGGAGATGAGATATAATGGGCACATTTTTAGTGGGAGGCTGACGTGGAAGGGAGCAGGACACATGGCAGGTGGTGAGTGGATGATGAGATGGGAAAGCGACCACATAGACCAGAGGAGGGGATATGGACAGATGTCTGAGAATGAGGATGGGCTAAAGAGAGCGAGCCTCATCGCACGGCCAGGAGGAGAACATATGGCAAAGGGAAAGATGGCAAAAAAGATTACATGACAGGGAAGGGGCCCATGTTGGTTAAAGGTAGAAAGACGGAGGATGTCTGGGTTGAATGTGCGCCGTTGATCTGGGCGCTCAAATCCCAGCCATCGGAGAGATGCGTCCTCGATTCTGGACCCCCCCCTCCGCTTAAAGGTAGAAAGGCGGGGGGGGGGGGTCCGAAATCACTTTGAGCGCCATTGATCCGGGCGCTCCGATCGTAGCCATTGAAGAGGTGTGCCCTCGATTTCAGACCCCCTTCCCCTCCGCTTAAAGGTAGAAAGGTGGGGGGGCTCTGGAATCCTATGTGCACCATTGATCCGGGCGCGCGAATCTCTGTCGTCCAAATTTTCTTGCCACTTAATCACAAGTGCACTTTGCATCCGAACTTAGGGAAAGTGGGTTTTTAACCCATTCCTTCGCTTTTTACCCCCCTTTACAAGAAATGTTGCTAACATTAGGCTCCATGGGGGATAGAGTCGTCCCTGTGATGCTCTAAGGACTCTTTTTGCAAATTCAGTGCCTTGCTATTCGGCTATGGAGTCATTTATTAAGCTGGAAACAAAAACCATATTTACAAAAACAAAAGCGCCAACTGTGGCTCACAAAAAACATTTTTTCAAGAAATGCCCATTTACTGGGCCATTAAAAACTTCTTTGCCTTCCAAATCATGCAACATGTAAGTGTTGTTTGAAAATACTTCAGAGATCTTGAAAGGCCCAAACCAAAGGGCATCAAACTTACTGTGCTTTCCCTTTTCCTGCCTGGGTGCATCCCATTTGAGAACCAGATCACCCAGCTCAAAATCTTTCTTCCCGCTCTTCCTGTCAAAGGTCTGCTTGATCTTCTGTTGATGATTGTAGGCCCTGTTCATGACCTGCTCCCTGATCTGTTGTGCTTCCACCATCTGATGAATCCTTTTGACCATATGGTCAGGCTATCCTTCAAGGTCCTAGAGGAATTTTTCCACAGGTAAGGCGAGCTGAGTAGGAAAAACATCTTCTGTCCCGTAAACTAGTTGGAAAGGTGAGATGCCGAGGGACCTTTTTGTTGTCACCCGATCATCCCATAGAGAAAATTTGAGCTTGGAATCCCAGGCCCTTTTATTGTCTTCTAGTAGCTTCTTGATGAGCTTGATCAGACCTTTATTTGAAGATTCTTCCAGTCCATTCCCTTGAAGATAATAGGGAGTAGAGTGAATCAGTGAGATCTCATACTGTTCACAGAACTTGATTAGAGGCTCAAACTGAAAGGGGGAGGCATTATCAGTGATAATTATGCTAGGGCAGCCAAATGTGGCTATGATATCCTCCAGGAAGCTGATAATTACTTTGTGGAAAGTGCTCCTGGTGGGGACAACTTCTATCCATTTGGTGAAATAATCTGTCGCAGTTAGGATCCATCTGTGCTGGCCACTTGAGGGAGGATGAATTTCTCCAATGAAGTCCAGTCCCCACTGTTGAAAAGGTTCTGAAACTACTATAGGCTTTAATGGAAGAGATTTGAGCTGCTGCTTTCCTGAGAACTTCTGGCATTTGATGCAAGCTCTGATTTCTCTGCAGACATCAGGGAATAAAGTGGGCCAGTAATACCCAACCCGGAGGATCTTTTGAGCTGTGGCATTCCAGAAATGATGGCCTCCGCAAAGACCACTATGAAAATCAAACATAATCTTCTGGGATTCTTGTGGGTCCAGGCACCTTAAAAATACCCCTAGAGGGTCTTTCCAGTACAAGGCTTGGTTAATGAGACAATATCTGATAGCCTTGAGCTTTAAAGCTCTTGCCTTGATTTTTCCCATTCCATCAGGAGGCTTCAATTCTTGAAGGAAGTACAAGATATCCTTGTACCAAGAGCATGTTGCTAGGGATAAGGCACCCTGAAAATGCTTGTTGGATGACTCAGCTTGCTCATTGATGAGGTTAATCACCAAGGATTTGCAATTGGATTCAACCAGAAACTTGGATAAACCCTGCCCCTTTATCAACTTGGTGGGCTTGATCTCTAGATCAAACTCGAGGATCTTGGCAATCCACTTACCTCTTCTTCCATCTATGTCAGGCTGTATAAGAATGTCCTTCACAGAGGCCGAAGGAACATATGCAGTGATCCTTGAGTGCAAGACATAGACTCTGAAAGCCTTGAGAGATTTCACTAAGGCATAGGCCTTCTTCTCCATGATTTCGTACCGGAGTTCTGCATCTCTCAATGCCTTGTTGTAGAAGGAAATAGGCTGCTCTCGCCCTTGATCATTTTTCTGCAACAAGACCGCTACTACTGTATCGCAAGAAGCAAAAGAAAAAATCAGGAAATCTTTAGAATAATCAGGACTGATTAGCACAGGGGCCTCAGTCAACGCCCTTTTTATTTGGACAAAAGATTATCTAGGTTCAGTGGCCCATTTGACTTTATTTCCCTTCTTGAGCATGGCTGTGATGCATTTCACCAATTCAGCAAAATTTGAGATGAATCTCCTCAGAAAATTTATCTTCCCTAAAAAGGCCTGAACTTCCTTCTTAGATCTGGGAAACGACAGGGTCTGAATCACCTCTATCCTACTAGGATCAATTCTCACCCCTTCTGCTGATACTATATGGCCTAATAGCTTCCCCTCCTTCATAGAAAACAAATATTTCTTGGGGTTCAAAGATAGGCCAAACCTCCGACACTTCAGGAAAAATTTCTTCAAGTGGCAGCAGTGCTCCTTGTCTGTCCTGGAGAAGACCATGATGTCATATAGATAGATTACCACAAACTGGTCCTTCTCCCCGATGAAGGCTATGTCCATGGCTTGCTGAAATGTTGCTCCTGAATTCATCAATCCAAAAGGCATTTTGTCATACATGAATGTTCCCCAAGGAGTGGTGAAGGCCGTTTTTTCTCTGTCCTCAGGCATGACTGATATATGATTGTAACTAGAGAAACCATCAATCATGGATATTCTAGATGCACCAGTGACCTTCTGCAATATGTGTTCCATGTTGGGCAGGGGATAATTGTCTTTCCTTGAGCTCCTATTCAGGTTCCTGAAATCAACACAGAGTCTGATTTCCCCACTTTTATTTCTTACCGGGACCAAATTGGCCACCCATTCAGAATATCTTAAGGGGACGATGATCTGGGCCTCTAACATCTTCTTCACTTCTTTCTCCATGAAAGGCAACAACAAGGGATTTATCTGTCTCAACTTCTGCCTAAATGGCTTAGCCTCTTCCTTCAGTGGGATCTTGTGTTTAATGACTGATGTGTCATATGTCTTGAGGTCTTCGTAGGTCCATGCAAACACATCAACAAACTCTCTCAACAACTCAGTATATTCGGCCCTCTGTTCTCTGGTCAAACCCCTTGACAACTTGACAAACTTAGGCTCCTCTGGTGTGACAATGTTGCACTCAGCTGTGTCAGCATCTTCATCTAAAACCCTGCCCTTTACTGCCACATAATTCCCATCGAACAATCTCTCTAATGGGACTAGTCCCCTCGGAATGTGATTCCTAGGCAGCTGAATAATGTCATGTTTTTCTATTTTACTCAGCAACTTACCCCCATCAAACCCTTCCTCAGAGACAGAATCTTGGTCGATATGCATTTCTGAAAATTCTTCGATAGTCTCCAAGAACTTCTTGATCTCAAGATCATCCTCAAACACCTTCCAATGTTTGACGTTGTCAGGTATGGAGGGCCTGTATTTTACTTCTACATCATACCTAAATTTGGGCAGCAAGGGTACTTTGAAATTGCTTGATGATGTAGCCAAGGAATCTGCCACTGTGTTCTCCTCTCTTGGGATGAAAGAAATGTTAAATGCTGAGAAGAAACTGTCAATTAGGTCCCATACCTCATTTTTGTAACTCCTGAGTCGAGGATGCTTGGCCTGATAAGCGCTTCTGATCTTCTGGACTACCAACTCGGCATCTCCAAACACTGCTACCTCCTGAATTCCCATTTCCCTTGTGGCTCTTAATCCTAGGATAAGAGCTTCATACTCTACCACATTGTTGGTAGCTTCGAATTCCAATTTGTATGACAGAGATGTGGTTTTCTGAGAAGGTGACACAAAAACCACCCCATCTCTAGCGCCTTCCCTGGAAGAGGCTCCATCAAAGAACATTTTCCAGATGGGGGTGATGGAGGGAGGAAATTTAGGGGAAATGGTGGGCTTCTTTCTGAGTTTGAGAGGAGGCTTGGGGGCATGGGTGAGTTGTAGTAAACTGGAGCCTAAATCAATGTCCAAGGCAAATATGGGATGATTGGTAGGGTTG
>ML817004.1:0-14478 GCA_009831015.1 Picea engelmannii
GAGAGTGGTGATAGATAAAATTAAAAAATTAGAGTTGACCACCAAGTCACCACGAAGGATCCAGATTGAATGATATCACACATGGAATTTTGTAAAAGTCGATACACTGTAAAAATTGTAATTGTAAGGCCATATCTCCCTCTTCTTCGGGACAAAGAAGGAATTGGATGTGGCGGAGATATTGGAGGGCCTAGTCGTCTTAGTTGACTAGACCCACCTGTCGACCAAGTGTAATGATAGTTGATTGTGGAAGTAAGTTGAATATGCAATGTAAGTCGATTGGCCTTTAGGTTGAGTCGACTGACTAGGGTAGTTAGAGAATTTGTAACTACTTGTCAACTGACTCAAGGTATAAATACATGAGATAATGAATTCAAATGTGGTGTGGTATTGGTCATAATATAAATATAGTTGTCGGTCTCACCATTACTTGTATTTTCCTTCTTTTCTTCTATGTGTTCTTGTGTTTATTGTTGTACAATGTTATGCTATGTTGTGTGAAGACTACTCATAACTTTCATGTGTAATCCCATAGATTACAACAATTGCTTTTCCTTGTGGGAAAATGATCATTCTCAAGGGGAATTCCTAAGGAGAAATCAATAACACATTCCTTCATTTTCATAGAGGTGGTACTCCTCTTTCTCAAACAACAAATTCTCTCTATTAACTCTATTGAGTAGTATGGGCATATGGTAAAAAGCAATACCAAACACCATATTTGAATTTCAAGAAAATATAAAAATCTATTCAAACAAAATCTATTTTCTTAAGTGCCACACTACCTAAGAAAGGATTAGGTAATTCCACTCATACACGAAATAAAAATAACAAAACATAAATTAATATATACATATTTTAGGATAAATGGATTTGCCAAAAGCATAGATTTTGCCTCTCTTCACATGATATAAGAACATACTATAACCATGACTTTGCAAGATAAAAGTAAAATAAAAATGTGGGTAATGTCATTTGAGAAATTTAAAACACTACTTCATTGAAAATAAATTGAGTTTAAAAAGAGCCATTTGTATCAACCAAGACAAAAATCATAAAATAAAAATGTCATTTGAATAATTATCCATCGGGCCAGCTAACCCTAGCCAGATTAACATATGCATGTTATCCAAACCATATAAGGATATTTCATGTCTCTTTTCATGTTTTGTGGGACAAGAATCGACTGCCTATGTCCCTAGGTGTGTCTTGTATATTATCCATTTCTTTGTACGAGAGGGGGTGGTTTTCGATTGGGCCCAAATGATCTCTAATGAAATTTCCCACCAACTTTCAAATTTCATTCAGACCAATAAGTTCTTCGTGACCTCTTATTTTGTTTTCACTCTATCTTACTACAACACATTTGAAGTTATGCCCCCAAGGGGTAATTTTAATTTCAATGAGGACCCAATTCAATTTTGGTATCCCATGTTATGGAGACATAAGGCACCTTTTAAATTTTATCAAATTCAATATTATTTTTTCAGGGAATTCATATGTATTCTTATAGGTATGGAGCAAAACAAGCTCACAAAGGCAGTTGTAAAATTTATTGTCAGAAAAGGAGTATATGTATTTGAGGAAAAAATCGCATACATAATAATTTTTGGTTTTGAAGGGAAACCCTTCCTTCCCTATTTTGTATGTGAAATTTTTTTCGTTTCTGAGATTTTTAGACAATACAAAGTGTTGTATGATTTCTTTGATAAAAGGAGAAAGTGATATTGCATCCCCATTCCTTTTAGGATTATTTATATTTTAGTGAAAATTTCATCTAACTTGGATGAGATGAATAGATACTTGGATTCTTTCGATTTGAAGGAAGTTGAAGCACACAAAGGTTTTGATCCAGAAGGCATTTTCATGGCCCACATGGTTTTAATTAGTTACGGTTATGTTTTTACTAAGGTAGAGGAAATGCAAAGGGGGAAGATGATAACAGAGACACTCAGGTGGATACAAGGGTGGTCACTATGACCAATAAGATGGTTCCTAATAAGAAGAAGAAGGTCACCCATGATGATACAAACACATGATCAAGTTCAAATACTCATGCAGAGAGGGTCCCTCTCCAAGAGGAATATGAATAGACTCAACACAAATAGAGATGTAGACCCATGGCTAGCATTGAGGGTGGTTATGTCCATCATTCCCACAAGAGTTCCTCTTCTGATCATAAAAATCATGAAGTTACTGTAGAAGGAAGAGATAATAACGAATGATGTGTGGGTAATGGAGATGACAAATGCCTCACTTGACATCAGTTGGAGATAGCACATATGATCACACATGTTCCCAAGAGGAAAATGAAAACAGGTGAAAGGGACACTGAAGATCTTGGGGAGTTGGAAATGAAAATATATAGAGAACACTACTCTACCAAAATGAACCTAGGAATCTATTATATCTATATTAGGTTAAATTTTACCACCTATAATTTTCTTTTCCAATCACCTATGGTTTCTCCATTATTTGTCACTTCTCTTATATATATTTTTTGAGATATCACTTGATGCTTGTGAGCTAACTTCTAAAAACTCACGATTTTCTTGTTAGTTTCCTTAATGCAACCCATGGCCACCTCCAAAATGACACACAATTGTTTTTTTCCACAAAATGTGTGGTATTAAGTGGAGATCATGGAGGCCATACACTTGTACACCTCAAATCTCAAACCCCAATGAAAAAAACTAATTTCGCATCATATAGATAAGAGTCCCATGTTGGAGGAGAGAGAATGTTATCACACAGTTTGTAGTTTGGGAAAACAACAACCCAAAAACAAGTGTGTGACACAACTGGGAACACCTATCACTGTAACCTCAATAGATTTCCCCCTTGTTTTAGTGAAGGAAAATTCCAAGACAAGGGAGGATTCTTGGGTGACCCTAGGGGGATTGCAAGGGGATAATAAAGGAGCTAGAAGAACACTCATGTAGGTCAAGGTGTAAGATGAAAGTGATGCTTGAGGAGAGAGTCTTTGGAATTGGTAAATGGTTTCCAAGGTTTTGTACCTACAAAACAATGTTGGACAAACCAAAACAAGACAATATATGATGATATAAGCCTCAAGACAAGTGGGGAATCACAAGTTATTCTTTCTGACCCAAAATTTCAGCAGTAAGGAAATAATAACAATGGAGCATTTATAACAACTACAAGTTAAACCATCAAAATCAAGTATATGATATTGGAAAATAAAGTTTGCAACTAGTACACAATGTTTTTATACCAAGACTTTGATGACAAGTGAGGGATGTTAGAGAGTGTTATTAGAAATTATTTATGACATCCCAATGGATGCAACAATTTTTTTATACAAAAACAAGTTCTAACCACTAAAATTAGCAAGTAAACCACCCAATCAATAACGTATCACCAATAGAACGATTATCATAGTTTACAAGTAATTTTCAATGATAGAAATGTGAAAAAAGAGTATGAGAGAGTAAGTTTTCTATAACCCTAATGGTTGTAGATTAGTGTTTATTACAATAGCACAATCACTTATCAAATCAAGACACCCTTATAGGACAAGAGAACCAATATCACATAGAATTTAAATCCAACCTTGAACAATTCAATCTCTTAAATTTCACATTTACCAATGCAAGAATATTCAATCGTCAATGCAATTGGTTCCTTATCTATTGAGTTAATGGAGTCTCTTGCTTTGTCACAACTAATTTAATGGAGTCTCTTTCTTGGTTTGATGATCTTTTAGGGGTGTAAAACCTCTTACTCCCTAGAGAAGATAAACCCTATCAAGGTTTTGCTACAAGGGTGTAAACCCTCTTACTCCTTAGAGAAATCCTTAAGACCTTTCAATGACAATAGAAAAAATTTCCTTAATGGAGGGTGTATGCCCTTATACTCTTCCTAGGTTTTGATAATATGATCTTGAAATTAAGAAGAAAAACAAAAAATTGCATAAATTTCTTACCTAATCCAAGAAATAACATGCAAAACCCTTACTTATCAAAGATATTCCAATGATTTTCCAAGAAGTATCATCCAAGAGAAGTCGCTAGCCTTTATTCCACCAATATACAAGTGTAGCATCCATAATGACCAAAAATAAGAGAGAGTGAACTGCCCAAGAGGGTCGAAATTTCAGTTCAAGAGAGATTTTCCAAGTGATGAGTTATGATTTGTGAAAAGTGACTTGCCTCATATTTATATGAGGAAAACCAAGCCCCAGTTTTTCCACTTTACAATTAAATCCATGATTTTAGGTCTAAAACCTAAGTTACAATGCTTAATTAAAAACATGTTTTGCTTTTTTTCCCACATAGGCTACAAAATGACCAAAAATAACAAAATGATGGGACATTAGCCCATAAAATCTCTCTACAAAGTGGAACGTGAGATAGAAATTCCTCCAAAGGATAGGACATCAAGCTAGAAGAGTGTCATCATCCCTAATCAAGCAATAGAGTGGGGCTTCAAGCCCACAACATCACCAAATGTGTCAAACATGCCAAACGTTCCATCATTAATGTGATGTCATGTCTCCCAAGAGGGAAGTTTGGGAATAGGAGGGTGACATCATCCTTCCTTCATGGTTCCAAGCCTCATTCAAGTGCTAAAGTAACCTTCCCAAGTGAAAATTTCATCTTCCAAGGCCTCCAATAGGTGGGATGCTATCCAACTAATGGGATTTCAAGCTGCTATGGAAGTCCATGTGGCTTAATTTCTCCATGAAAATTTTTCACCGGGCAAGGTCCCGCAAAGACAAACAAGTACGCCCTCCAAGGGTCCACAAGTCACATGTATCATGCCAAGTAATCCATATTATAAAATAGCCACCCAAACATGTGCATTAAATCCCCCCTTTTCAAACTAAACAATTGCTCAAAGACCTTATAAAATTTTCCAAATTTAAGTATGGAAGGGTTGTCATGGTGCCCTATTGGGTAGGCCACTCCCCAAGTCAAGGAGTGTTTCCCAAGAAGACCCTCTCCAAGTCATGTAGTGAGTATGAGGTGGCTTGGGGTAGTACTTTTTGGCATGGGTTTCTTGACATATCAAGGGATCATATTGTCTCATCTATGGGTTCCTTTGTGGAGGGTGTGTTGTGTCCTTCATTTGCAATGCAACATTTTTCCAAGCCATTTTATTTGTCGTTAATTTATTATGGTCTGAACATTGAGTTCTATGTGCAATGGAAAGTAAAGAGTGTTGCAATTCCACTTGAATTTAGGAACACATTGAGTGTTATATGCACTGGAAATTAAAAGACACTGCAAATGCATTCCCCCATCAAGCGAGACATTTATTAATTATTTGTTTTATTTTTTAAAGGTCCTTCATTTTTATGGAGAAGCGTTTCATTACTCTTAGGACCTTAGGGTAAGCATATAGAAGGATTAGTTATGGATTTTGACTTTCTCCAACTACAACACCTCTGGACCTTTAGCCCCTTCTTCCCATGAAATGAGGTACAAGCCCTTCTTGGGGTTAATGATCCTAGACACCCAAGAGATGAGGAAGTAGAGGGGAAGAGGTGTGAAAAGTGATAAGTATGTGCATAAATAGTATGATGACCCTTCAAGGAGACCCACCAGTAGCAACCCTTTTCCCAAGGGAGACCCACTTACTAGGAAACCAAGTCAACCACCAAGGTGAAATAAGGAAACATGTATAATTTCCAAGAAAACATTATATAATCAAGAAAGGAACCTTTGAAACATTCTCAAATGCTTCAATTATTAAAGTGACACTTACAATGAGATTGGACTTGTTACCTCATGAAGCAAGACATGCTATCCTTTTTGGGCCATGCTGGTGTGGCGAACGTTGCTATGTTGTTGATTATGAATGGTGATGTGTGGTGAAGAGGATGGGATCTATATGCTCAATGTGGGCTCAACTAGTCATGTAGCTCTCAACACTCCATGTCTTCTACCCATGGGCCTCGATACATCATATCCTTAGTTACCCCTAGGTTGGGGGGTAAAATATAGCTCCTACATGGGGACATGTGCTCGCCATAGAGAACATGATAACCTCAACATATATTGGCAATATCTATGCCTACACATACTCAAGAAATACATTAGACCATTGAGGGGTGGCTTGCTCACCCTTTATTAAAACTTCAAAAGATACAAATTTGACAACTATTCCTTTCAAAATAAAATTTTGCATTTTTTTAAAAACTTCTAACTAACATACAAATTTTTGGTCTATGCATAACAACTTGTTTCTTCGACTTGGTTTCAAACATTGTGAATATGATCACAACTTATATGTACTCTATACTCATGGAAACACTTTGATTATTGTTGTATATGTTGATGACCTTGTCATAACTGGAAATAACATTGATCTCATGTTGGCAATTTGGTTGTCATTGATGTCAACTTTGATAAATAGATGAAGTATCATTGATTGATTGGTCTGAGAAGAATTTTCAATATTGGACATATTGATATGAAGGTGACTTGAATGTCAAGCATTGCCAATATTGGACATAATGCTACGAAGGTGACTTGAATGTCAAACATTTTCAATATTGGACATAATACTATGAAGGTGACGTGAATATTAGTATAAATATAATATTGAATAATATATTGTATGATCTTGATACACTCGTCCTATATTGTATAAGGTTGATATTGTGTCATTAACATCCATGGACAAAAGAAGAAATTGTCCAGATAAAAAGGGTAAATGGATAATCCAATATGGATCCATACAAATCAAAAATAAAGAAGTTAATAAGACATGCTTCATTAAAAGTGACTTAAAAAATCTTGATTGAAGAAGAGTCCATATATCAGACATAATTTCAATGGTGGATGTTTGGTGAGGAAGCATTGGCACCATCAATTCACAATTCGAGTCGATTCAAACAACAATAATGTGAACTATCTAGAAGTCGATTGAATGCAAGACAAGTCGACCAACTGCAAGTCTGCAAAATGACAGAAGTTGGAGAAGACAAGTCGATTAATTTCTAGACGAGTCGAAGACAATTTGACCAACTGAAGGTTGAATTTGAAGGAAAATTGATTCGGGAAATACAAGTCGGTTAAAGCAAGTCGAGATGACCAAAGTCGAATTTCTCAAGTCAGTTTTCTTCCAAGTCGAGTCGGTATAAGAAAGAAGTAACCTAAAGTTCGAAGTCGAAGAAAATGTAAATACATTTCGAGTCGAGGTTGAATCAAGATGGGTTGATTGGAATTGAAATACTCAAAGTTGAAATTTATCCTAGTTGAGTCGACCAAAAAGATGTTTGTCGGTCGAATGAGGAAGAAAATACCAAAAAGGTTGAGACAAAGTCAAATCTTTAGTGACTAGCAACTGGAACGGAACCCATTTTAATATAACCATCAAGTAAATTGTTTACAACTTGATTTTAAATAATCACCAACAAAGGAGATATGTGGAGGTCAATTTAGAAATTCACGAAAAGGTAATATGTACTGAAGTCGATCTGGCATCTGATGACGGTAGGAAAATATGGGTAAGTTTCCTTCAAAGAACCTCTTGTAAAGGCCACCTCTCACAATTTCTGGGGAAATTTCCCACATGTTAGATAATTGTGCATGTTCTGCAAAACACCCATGTCATGGAATTTTAAAATTTGTTTTCATCGCTCTAGAATATTAATACGAAAATCGTTGTCTAAATTGGTGTATGAAAATTAATTAATAAAAGTAACTATTTGTGTTAATTAAATGAAGGGGTGCAATTTTTCATTCCAAAATGACACATTGTTTTAAAGTGGAACCCTTTGGAGGAATATATAAGTAAATGAATATGAAGGGAAGAGTGTGTCTTTGTGGATATATATATATATAGATAGATAGATAGTGGATTGAATGAAAGTTCATTCTATCAGGTTGGTGCTTGTTTAGAAGCTGAGTCTTGTCATGAGGATTGGATTCCTCACATCTCAGCTGGATCTGAGATCAACAAGATGGGTCTTGTTATGAGGGTTGGATTCCTCATTTCTTAGTTGGATCTGAGAAGTACAAGTTGGGTCTTGTATCATAGAGTTGGATATCTCATATTCAGTTAAAGTCGAAGATATTAAATGATTGATTTTATATGTATTCATTCAAGTTAAATAAATAAAAGATTGATATTTTATCTACTTCATACAATTTGTGTTATACATTTTTATGAATAATTATTTGAATTTCATATACATTAGTCAGTTAATTTAGTTAATCTATGAAAGTGTGAAAAGTAGCCAAAAGTTCCAGACACTGATTCACTCCCCCCTCTCAGTGTGAGTGTTTGTTTTCAATAGTTGGTATCAGATCAAGGCCTCTTCAAGGAAAAATAGTCTAATCACTTGAAGGAAGATCCTACTAAACACACTAATGGATGAACAGATGACTCTCTCCACAAATGAAGCTCCTTTATTTGATGGAAAAAACTACTATTCATGGAGGGAAATAATGAAAATATATATGAAGTCAAGGATATGAAGTTTAGGACTTAGTAGTAAGTAAGCCTTGGTACTTAACTACCTCAACAATTAAATCCAAAATTTAAAAATAAGAAAAGAGAAACAATTCAATGGCATTAAAAGCAATCCATAATGGATTGTCAGACCAAATCAAAGAAAATATGGGACATTGCACCTCTGCTAAATTATTATGGCTCAAGCTACAGAGTTCTTATCAGATTAAATTACAAAACACGAAAAAATAAGACAATACCATCAAGGAATTGATGCAATCCCAATCATCAATAAAGAAGACAACTCAAACAAGGAATTGATCGAATCCCCAATCATCATTAAAGAAGACAACTCAAACAAGGAAATGATGCAATCCCTAATCATCAATGAAGAAGACAAATCCATCAAGGATTTGATGCATACCTCAGTAATCACTGAAGAAAAAATACCGAATCTTAACACTGATGTTATAGATTCTTTAGAAGAGATTTGTATGGAACTAGGAAATTGTATATATATTGAAGTTCTTGTGGAGGCGCTTGAAAATATTGAATACACAACTGTGTGCACTCTAGAAGAGATGGAGAAACTTCAAAAGAAAGATATGTTGTTACTACAACAGTTAGATAAATATAGCAACCATGAATATTAAGAACACAAGATTCAATTAGAGGACAAAGAATAAGAGATCAATAGATTAAAGATTGAAGTTGTTGATCTAACAAAAGAAATGAACGAGTTGAAGACATATGACAAACTCAATAAATGTACATAAGAATCAGAAGAAACAAAATAAATGGTAAACAATCTAAAGACTCAACTTGAAGAAGCTAAGGAAAGTGAAGAAACCGTGAAGATCCAGTTGACTAAAAAGGAAGAATCATGCCACACGCTGGAATTGGAAGTCATCAACCTCAAAAGCATTCAACTAGAAAACAAGGAAGAAATCAAAATATTGAATACTGAAGTTGTTGATCTAACAAAAGAAATAGAAGAGTTAAAGACATATGACAAAACCAATAAATGCACATAAGTCTTGGATGAGACAGAAGAAATAATCATTAGTCTAAAGACTCAACTTGAAGAAGCTAAGGAAATAGAGGAAGACTTGAAGATCCAGTTGACTAAAAAGGAAGAAACATGTCACATGTTGGATTAGAAGTTATCAACCTCAAAAATAAGATTGAAAAGACAAAATCAATTGTCAAATTCTAGAACAACTCAACTGTCCTGGATAAGATCTGGAATAGTCAAAGACAAACCGATGACAAAAATGGTCTTGGGTACAATAAGAAAGAAGAAGGTGGAAAGTGGAACACCATTCACAAACATGAGAAAGGATCATCCTCCTCAAAAGGAAAAATTGCAATCACAAACCAAATACAAACCATGAACTTTGTTAAAGGAGGAAGATATAAAAGTTAAAAACAAGAAACATATCAAAAGGCATATTTCTCATGTCACAACAGACTCGAGTATGGAAACACCTTCAATGATTATTGCTTTTCTTGTAAAAACTTTGGTCACAAAGCATTGGAATGCAAGAGTCATGAAAAGAAAAAATTCAGGAAGGTCCAATAACTTAATGAGATGTTGGAGATGCAATTATTTTGGGCACACACCAAAGTTTTATCATAACATGAGATGATACAACTGCGATAAGTTTGGGCACAAATCCCAAGACTACAGGAAATGAAGAATACAACCCATGAAAAATAATTCATACAAGTTAGGAAGGAAATCTAATGAACTTTGGAAGAAAAGAAGAGAAGATAAATATCAAAGGACAAATGTAGAAAATAAAAGTTATTCAAACAAAGTGCCTTATGGAAGGATATGGGGAAGAAAATATGAAGCAAAAAACAAGAAAGATGATGAAGATATTGCACCTAAAAATGAAGAAATTGATAACAATAAACTGATGGATGAAACTCCTAATAAGGAATGTGAAATCCAGAGCTTTGCATATGAAGATGAAAAAGATCAAGTAATAAGAATTTCTAAAGAATAAGATGAATAAGATTATGGTGCACAAAACAATGGTGATGATGATGAACTCTCAAAAACAAATCAGTCTATAGAATAGTGTGATGAACAAAAACAAATTCCAAAATAAATGGGACAAATATAGGGGGAGAATCATCTCAGAGGGAAAAGAGAAATATTCTCTTTTTCATTGTTTTCAAAGGGGGAGAGATAAAGAGTAAAACAAAGTCATATCAAAGGACTCAACATACATAATACATTTCACAAAGGAAGTAAGACTGTTTTATTAAGGTTTTCATCAATAACAAAGGGGGGGATTGTTGGAAATTTGGTTGTCATTGATGTCAACCTTGATAAATAAGTGAAGTATCATTGATTGATTGGTTTGAGAAGCATTGTAAATATTGGACATATTGTTATGAAGGTGACTTGAATGTCAAACATTGCCAATATTGGACATAATGTTATGAAGGTGACTTGAATATAAGTAGAAAGATAATATTGACTAATATATTGTATGATATTGATACACTCATCCTATATTGTATAAGGTTGATATTGTTTCATTAACATCCATCCACAAAAGAATAAATTGTGAAGAAATTGTCCAGATAAAAAGGGTAAATGGATAATCCAATATGGATCCATACAAATCAAAAATAAAGAAGTTAATAAGACATGGTTCATTAAAAGTGATTCAAAAAATCTCAATTGAAGAAGAGTCTAGAGATGAGACAAGATGTCAATGGTGGATGTTTGGTGAGGAAGCATTGACACCATTGAGTCACAAGTTGAGTCGATTCAAACAACAATAAGGTTGACTATCTGGACTTCGATCAAATGCAAGACGAATCGAAGACAAGTCAACCGATTGAAAGTCTGCATATTGATGGAAGTTACAGAAGACAATTCAATCGATTTCAAGACGAGTCAAAGACAAGTTGACCCACTGAAGGCAAAGTCGAAGGAAAATTGAGTTGGGAAATACAAGTCATCTAAAGCAAGTCGAGACGACCAAAGCTAAATTTCTCAAGTCGAGTCGGTCCAAGAAAGAAGTAACCTAAAGGTCAAAGTAGAATCAAACTTAAATAAAAGTCTGGTCAAGGTTTAAGCAAGATGGGTCGACTAGAATTGAAATACTCAAAGTCGAAATTTCTCCTAGTTGAGTCGACCAAAAAGATGGTTTCCAGTCGAATGAGGAAGCAAATATTAAAAAGGGTGAGACAAAGTTAAATCTTTAGTGACTAGAAGCTGAGAGGGAACCAATTTTAATATAACCATCAAGTAAAATGTTTACAAGTTGATTTTAAATAATCACCAACAAAGGAGATATGTGGAGGTTGATTTAGACATTCACGAAAAAGTAATATGTACTGAAGTCAATCTGACATCCAATGGCGAAAGGAAATTCTAGGAAATTTTTCTTCAAAGAACTGCTTGTATTGTCCACCTCACACACATTCTAGGGAACTTTCTCATGTGTCAGCTAATTGGGCATGTTCTGCAAAAAAAACATGTCGTAGAATTTTAAAATGTGTTTCCATCACTCCAAAATGTTCATACGAAAATAACTGTCTAAATTGGTGTACGGAAATTAATTAATAAAATTGACCATTTGTGTTAATTAAATGAAGGGGTGCAATGTTTCATTAAAAAATGACACATTATTTCAAAGTGGCACCCTTTGGAGGAATATATAAGTAAAAGAATATGAAGGGAAGAGTGTGTCTTGGTGGATATATATATATATATATATATATATATATATATATATATATATATAATGGATTGAATGAAAGTTCATTCTATCAGGTTGGTGCCTATTTACAAGCTTAGTATTTTCATGAGGATTGGATTCCTCACATCTCAGTTGGATCTGAGATAAACAAGTTGGGTCTTGTTATGAGGGTTGGATTCCTCATTTCTTAGTTGGATATGAGAAATACAAGTTGTTGGAGTTACTTCACACACACCTATGATTTATTTTTCCTAAGTTTTTTCCTTGTTTATTAGTCACAATTAGTCATTATCCATTCTCCTATATTTTAGGGGAGAATATTCCACCTGGAGAATATTCTCTTCAGTTGACACTTCAGTTTGACTAGTTGAGTTGAGTCTAGATGTTGCATTGGTTTTGTCAACATGCAACATTGGCATCATCACCATGCTAATGCACACTTTATTTGGGATCATCACCATAGTGGTGCATTACCCTTGATTCCTTGATCTAATCCTCACTACACTATGTTCAGTGAGTTAACTCAATATTGGTTGACTAGTTAACTCAACTAGGTGGCAGTTCACTCCCATAACTTCCTGAGAGACTAGAGTAGGTGGAAGTTCGCTCTTGTAACTGTTGGTGTTAGAACACTCCCGTAAATTTTGGTGTTAGAACACCACTATGGTGCATTGGTTCTCCTCTAGTGCACATTGATTGAGTCATACAGAGTATATCGTGTGTAAATCATTCATTATTCATTACGCTTAATGAGAATTCTTCCATTATTTCTCTCCTTCTTCTTCTTTCTTAATTTATCTCTTCAAATGTGTGTAGTATTTTCTAGCTAGATCTATTCTGTGCAGGTTCAACACATTTACATGGTATTAGATCCAACAGACTGCTAAGAAAAATCTACACCAAAATTTTTTGCAGGTACAAAAGATTGAAGACAGCAGAAAGATGGATTTCCAAAAAGAATTCATTCTTACACCTTACAACTACTTTGCATGGAAGGAGAGAATAATGATTCATCTTCGAACTAGAGGATTGTACAGGTTAACCTTGAATACATATACAGAACTAACATCAACCATAGAAAAATCCAAGTACTTAAATCGAATGGATGAAACACTCGAAACAATTTGCATTCTTATTTCTCCCGATCTCCTTTTTCACATATCTTCTTGTAAGACTCCCAATGAATCCTAAACCACCTTGGAAGGGATCTTTGGAAAACATGATGATATGAGGGGACACATGCTGGAGGTGGAATTTCTCACATTGGATAAAACAATCTTCGATAATATCCAATATTTCTTTACAAAATTCAAGGATTTACTGTCGCAACTCAAAGTTTTTAGGATTGATAAATATAAGGAGGAGAAACAAATGGTTCTCACCATTCTCTCCAAAATTGGTCCTAAATTTTCTATGTTCATTTCCACATTCCATTCAGTCAGATTCTCCTCCGGAGCCACCTGGAAAATGCCTTCTCTTGAGGAATTTATTGAATCCATGACTGTAAGGTAGCTAGAGAGGTAATGGGGGGCGCCCAGAGGGCCCATAGTGATAATAGTGGAGGTCATTCAATGTAAGGTGGACTGGGTCCACTATATTATTAAATAAGGCCCACTATGGTAGTTAGATATAATAAATGTAAGAGGACTTCTTAGAAGGTTCTACTTCTAGAAGATTCCTCCTCTAGAATGTTCTTAGGTGATGGTAGCACTATATAAAGGGGTTTAAGCAATGTAATGAGACATGAAAAGAAGTATTTTGTTTGGAGCTGAAGCTCATTAGGAGGATGCCCCCTCGAAGAGGCAAGTGAACAGGAGAGGATCCCTTCCATAATAGGATCCATTGTATGGTGTTGCCCTACCCTAAGGGTTTGATAATAATAGAATGTGGTTTCTTCTATATTGCTTTGTGGATTTATTGTGTATTCAGTATTTGTGGTTATTATATTGGTAGATCTATTCAGGTTCTTAACAATTGGTATCAGAGCATTTTCCTTGGGCATACATTGTGGGGAAATATTTTTTATTTCTGCAGATTTTTTTTCGGAGAAGAAAAACGAGGGCCACGACATTCCAGACATTTTCAGTATATTTATGTGAATAATTTGCAGAAGAAGGTTGTATATCTTAGTTCCTCTCAGAAAAACACCCAAGTTAAAAAAAAAGATCGTCCGAAACGGAGTCCGAAAGGTCAAGATATTGAGGTTTTAAAATCTGCAATTTTTCAGGGTTTTTTCTGTGGACGGCGGTGCGATTTGTTTTTATTTCTGTAGCATTTGGAGGCCGAATTTGCCCAAATAAATTACAGATCTGAGTTCTTCTCACAATTT
>ML817004.1:14528-26883 GCA_009831015.1 Picea engelmannii
TTTGAGGACGATTGTGATGATTGGTATATGGATAGTTATCATTTCTGGGATGACAACCACTTCCATATTTTATTTGATGACTCTACTCCACCTTCTGTAGAGAACATCAATGTCCCAGATCAGGAGCTAGTTACCAGCGTTCATTCTGCATATTCTACAGTGGTATTATTCCTTCCATATTCTGCTACGACCCTTTTCCACTATGTGGATGGATCTTCTTATTTGGATCCACATGATAGGTGTCAGTCTTTGGAGAATCATTTGAAGTTGGTTATTGGGTTCCAAAATCTTCTACGGGGAGTTCACATGAGCACTTGGACATGGGACCTGGGCTTACAATGGTGGTTGGACTACTTCAGCATGGTGGATTTCCTTTCTACATGGGACTTTGGTTCTTCAGTCTTCTTCAGCATTATGATCCACAATTATCCATGGGACCCTGGTATATGGTTGTACATCAAGCGTTGAGGACAATGCTTTCATAAGGGGGATGGAATGTAAGGTAGCTAGAGAGGTAATGGGGGGGCCCAGAGGGCCCATAGTGATAATAGTGGAGTTCATTCAATGTAAGGTGGATTGGGTCCACTATATTATTAAATAAGGCCCACTATGGTAGTTAGATATAATAAATGTAAGAGGACTTCTTAGAAGGTTCTACTTCTAGAAGATTCCTCCTCTAGAATGTTCTTAGGTGATGGTAGCACTATATAAAGGGGTTTAAGCAATGTAATGAGACATGAAAAGAAGTATTGTGTTTGGAGCTGAAGCTCATTAGGAGGATGCCCCCTCGAAGAGGCAAGTGAACAGGAGAGGATCCCTTCCATAATAGGATCCATTGTACGGTGTTTCCCTACCTCAAGGGTTTTGATAATAATAAAGTGTGGTTTCTTATATCTTGTTTGTGGATCTATTGTGTATTCAGTATTTATGGTGATTATATTTGTATATCTATTAAGGTTCTTAACAATGCTAGAGAGGTAATGGGGGGGCCCAGAGGGCCCATAGTGACAATAGTGGAGGTCATTCAATGTAAGGTGGACTGGGTCCACTATATTATTAAATAAGGCCCACTGTGGTTGTTAGATATAATAAATGTAAGAGGACTTCTTAGAAGGTTCTACTTCTAGAAGATTCCTCCTCTAGAATGTTCTTAGGTGATAGTAGCACTATATAAAGGGGTTTAAGCAATGTAATGAGACATGAAAAAAAGTATTGTGTTTGGAGCTGAAGCTCATTAGGAGGATGCCCCCTCGAAGAGGCAAGTGAACAGAAGAGGATCCCTTCCATAATAGGATCCATTGTACGGTGTTGCCCTACCTCAAGGGTTTGATATAATAAAGTGGTGTTTTTCTTCTATATTTCTCTTTGGATCTATTGTGTATTCAGTATTTGTGGTGATTATATTTATAGATCTATCCAGGTACTTAACAATGACACAAGAGAAAACCAAGCTCGTCAACATGGGAAAATCAAAGGCCCAAAGGTGCATTCACTCACTGTGAAAGATGGCAGCCATCAATATCAGAAATCTAAAGATAAAGACAAAAGGAAATCTCATGCACATCCAAAGAAGGAAGGGTACACAAAACCCTTCACCAATGCCTCTAGATCCAAAGGGGGAAAGGGAAGAAAAGGGGAGAAATGCACGTACTGTCACAAAGGATTCCATCCAGAATCCGCATGCATGCAAAAAAAATAGATTTAATGTCTAAAATACTTCAGCAAAACAACCTTGGAGATCACATCCTCGAGGGTTCCAAGAAGAAGAAGCCAGAAGATCTAAATCCCAAGAAAGGAAATTCTAGCCATGCCTTGATTGTCATCAAATCCTCTCTTGATGCTTGGATTGTAGATTCAGGAGCATCACATCACATGGTTGCCTCAAAAGAATTATATTCTTCATTGGATGCATGCAAAGGTCCTCCTATTCTGATGGGGGACAACTCTTCTATCGAAGTCACCGACAAAGGGAGGATTGAACTCACCAACGGAAGCTTCGAGAATGTGTTGCACATTCCCAAACTTTTCGTCAACCTTCTCTCCATGTATCAGATGATGAATTATAACACCGGAAATAAAGTCATATTCACACCAAATGTCGTGGACATATATGACATGAAAACCAACTCCAGGGTTGCCACTGGTGAGGTAAATCATCAGTCTATATTGTATGCTTTTTTTGAATTCATTGAACCTGATTTTGCTTTACTGCTTGCTCATGCTGATGAAAGTAGTAGGATATGGCATGAAAGGTTTGGACATTTGAATTTAAGATACATGCAACAAATTAGCAAGCAAATATTGGTTGATGGTCTACCAGACATCCATTTCTCCAAGGGAATATGTGAGGGATGTGTTCTCGGAAAACACCCTCAAGAGAAATTTGACAAAGGAAGGTCTCAGAGATATTTTGAACCTTTAGATCTGATCCACAGTGACCTTATGGGTCATTTTACGCATTCATCTATCAACAAAGTGAGCTTTGTTCTCATTTTTGTTGATGATTTCTAATGTTTTACATGGATCTACTTTATGAGGCAAAAATCTGAGGTCTTTCAACACCTTAAAAATTTCAAAGCCCTGGTTGAGACATAGTTCGGAAAGAATATCAAAGTCCTCTAAACTGATAATGAGGGAGAGTATGTCAATCATGAGATCCATAATATTTTCCATGAGGCAGAGATTCAGTTGCAACACACAGTTCCCAAGATGGAGTTGGCTCTGTGGCTTTGTGCACAGGAGCAGAGCAATGTAAGAGGCTTGAAGACTAATAAATAGGAAGAAGAAGTTGGTGGGCATAGCCCCACACTAGGGTAAACCACGTATATCCTATGTTGATGTGCTTTGTGCAATATTGTTCATGTTGTTTGTGTGTTTATCTTCTTAGTGCACTGGTCTTTATATATGTTACCTAGATGTATGGATTCTTAGTGCTCTATTTATGGTAAATGAATGCTAGATCTGAGTTAATGATATGCACTAAGAGGTTGGAAGTGTGTGATCTTCTCATTACTGCGTTGTTCTGTATTTAGGGTTTAATCTGTGATGTGAATAGGATTTATGAACTAATTCATATTGATAGGCTAAGTTCTCTATTAAGTGTTGTAATCATAGATCTATGTCCCAGCTAGGTTTTAGACACGTGAGTCCTGCAACCCCCCTGCCTCTACCTTAGGTGAGACTTTATCTACTTCGCAGGTGTTGCCGAAAGGGCCGATAGTTAGGGTTTTGTTGGTGTGTTATTGAAGCGTTGAACCCTGGGTTTTCCCATGTGACAAAAAATGGTTCTGTTGTCGAGACCTGAAACTGTGATTGTTGGGAATTGAAGAAAAGAGAAATATTTGTGCGTAGATCTGTTGTTGTAGTTCACAGTATTCTACTTGACTTTCAAATCTCTGCACTAAGAGAGAAGTCTGATCTGAAGAAAAGAGGTAAGACCTTAAAGCTTTGTGCTCTGGTAAAGGAAATATAAGTGGAAAATTTTGCTTCAAAACTATGAATCTAGGTATGTTTGATAGATTTTTTTCTAGTCTGAAAAATAGGGCACAACTAGAAGAAAGAGTTGATGTGAATAAATTAGATAGAGATAGTGAAAGATATGTTATTCCTATGCATAGAAAGAAATTTTGGACTAATAAGTGGATGCAGGAACCTAGAAAGAATTTTTACAAATTGCAGGTCCATCATTGTGATCCCAGTGCACAGTACATGAAGGGTCGGGGATCATTTAAAAGAAAGAGAGGATTGAAACTATGTTATAATTGCAAAAGACCATGACATCTTGCTAAGGAATGCCCTGGTACAAGTCCTATTTGTCTCTATTGTAAAGATATTGGTCACAGAGTTGAGGATTTCCCTAGAATGATTGCTAAAGTTGAAAATATGAACACGAGACAAGAAAACTATGAAGAAGGTCAAGGGACTAAGGATATGTTAGAAAACTAGAAAGAATCAAAGACTATGTTATTACAGCTGAAAGAAACACCGAATGACCACAGAGACATCAATTTACCAGAGATCATAAAAGAGAAGCAGTGCATAGAAACAAGAATAGAAGACTTTGACATAGACTTTGTCCTGGATGAAGAAACACATGTCAATATTATGCCAAAAAGCACTTGGAAAATTTTGGGTAAGCCTGTTATGATTCCTTCATTGTGAAGGATATGATTGCTTAAAGGAAAGATGATAACCCTATGTGGAAGAGTTAATAATGTACCTATGATGGTCCATGGAACATCGACTGAAGAATAATTTGAAGTCATTAAGTTTGTTGAGAACAACACTCCTTTTGCACTTTTGTTGGGAAAGACTTGGATTGAGAAAGATCAAATCCGAAGGAAAGCAGAGGAGGAAGCTATAGAACAGAAAAAACAAGAATTAAGGGACTTCATGGCTAGGAAAATAGCGTGACTAATAGAATAACAAGAGAATAAGTCGAAGCAACAGAGGACCAGAGAATTATCTCTTGAAGTTGAAAGAGCACAAGAAGGCTTAAAGAACCTGTCCATTAAGGAAAGAAGTGTATCCACCCTAGAAATACTAAAAGAAGAGGTATTACACTCGAACCCTTTGAAAGATCCTCAATCGTGAGAAATTACTATGCTAAGAGATGATAAGAATAAAAATGGAAAGAGAAACCCAAAGAATCAAATCACAGCAAAGAAGGCAAGAAAGTTCAGTAAGAAGAAAACAAAGTTAGAAAAACTGCAAGAAGTTCCAGAGAAGACTTCGCAGAAGGAAAGCTTGCAGAACTTGAACCTTGATGGAATAGAAGAACCACGCAGAATGGCACTTCACCATGACGAATCTATATGACCATTGGAGGTTTCCCGACCATTAGAATGACGATCTGGAACGGCTAGAAACACATTTATTGCTAGAAAGAGCATCGTTGGACCATTGAGACCATGCCATAATGGATGGATTCACCTTGATTGACCCATTCATACCCGTTAGAGGAATCTGTTAGGATGTTGCCTATTTAATTCGTCGGATGTTGCGCTGGGACCAATTTTTGCAAACTGATATATTTGAGCTAGCGGATAATTGATCGCATACTGCATTTTGCTATCTAAGACCTCGTCGTCCATTTGATTACCCTGTCTGTCCGTTCTCCTACCCGATCTCCTTGAGTACAAGTGTGAATGTCAGGCGAGCATAGCGTAGTAGAGAAGTCCATGGAGGAGATTCTTGTAGACCTCATGACTAAGAAATTCATGTTTGTAGGAAAATAGGCAACGTCGATTGGTGGATTTCAAGCATCCCCATCGACTGGACGATGTTTTGGCTGCACTACTAAAAAATGAAGCAAACACCACGATGATCTAGCTAACTCGAAGTATATCTCGTCAGTATTTCTAGACTACATCCCACCCTTGACTAGCGTGGTAAACCGCAACAACATCCCGCGTGACTTTGAGTACATGTTGATCACTGCATACCTCCCGAAGGGGATACATGCAGTCGGACCTCCATTGGGACTAATCCCAACTCTCAATATTAGCGAATTCAACCACGGAGACCAAAAGAACTATGTGATTCTCTCACCACATAGGTACCTAATGAAGATGACTGGGAAGAAGCCCAAGATAGTTCCCCAGTCGTGGATTAAAGAGATCGTGAGATCGACAATCCTGAATGTAATGAAGATCCCCCACTTTGACCGACATCAGGAGGTTAACACTTGCGTTAAAATCCTCTTGTCGTGCTACCATGAAGGTTATCTTTGGTTAGATAGGCGCATCACTGTGGATCCAATGTTGATCCACCTGATCACTGGACTAAGCATGCAGGGACCGGACCCTCACCAGGGACTAGACCCTCACCAGTTCTACCCAGGAAAGACGTCAGATCATTCCTTGGCCCAGTGTATAAAGGAAGCCTATGGAGATGTAGAGAAGGGGAAGTGAGGCTTCAAGGTAGCCTCCATATAGGATGGCGTAGTTTTTACACCCTAAAATTACTCACTTCGATAGTGTCGCAAGTTTCATCATTACAAGTGTCGCAAGTGTCGCATTTTGGTAACAAGTGTCAGAAAAATAATATTGCCATAATTTCTATGTCATGCCTATAATGACATCGGAAGGACACTTGAAACACCTCAAACAATTGATTTGGAAGAAGAGGAATGGGTTCACAGAGTTTATAAACCTTTTGCCACTAGAAAACCCACTCAAAAGACATTTTTGGAGAGGAGCTCTCCCCTATACACTGTCAAGGAGAGTTATAATGCTTTGATGCCATTTTTGAGGAGTGATGATACTGTCAGGAGTGCCGGTGATTGCTGTCCCTCTCTTGGGTACCACTATAACGCTCTGATTCCCCTTTTGGGAGAGCGCTACCTATTCTGGGTGAAATTTGGTTTGTTGAGAAGAATGAGGGAAATATCCCCTCAATATATGAAGGTGGTTGGTTTCGAATCATGATCTTAAGGAAGATCCATAACTGAAAAAGGAAAATCCTCAACTTACCCCAAAGATATCTCAAGTGGTTGAGCCTCTCTAAGCCTATATAAGCAGGCCTTCTCATGGTGAAAAGGGATTGAAAGAATTGTGAAGCAGCAGTGTTCCTAACTTGTCATCTTATAGCTGGAAAGATCATCCAACACAAGTCACAGGGTTTGTAGTCGACCTCGCAGGGAAGTGTGTCGAAGGAATGCAGATGAACTGGGCAAGTTACCTCGTCAACGAGTTAGAGAAGGACTGTCGTGAAGCGCAAGACCAAGGGTATGAGTTTAATTTCATTTGGCTTCTGATCTTGATCGCATTTGTTGCCTGGAAAATGCCGAAAGGAGCAGCCTTCCCAGAAGTTGAGCCATCAGAACCGTTGGTCGCGAGGTTCGAGACCCTATGGTACACGAGTGATATGGTGAAGTAGTGGAAGTCGAATGTCGTCTTCCATACCTACTACTTACAACTGAAGTGTGTCAATGAATCATTCCCCCGAATGACACCGAATATACTCCATCAATACAGGCCACTAGCAAAGTTTTGTGCAGACCGACACTTCATCTACATCATTGTGCACATGGATGAAAGTAAGGAGGAGCTGCAGTCTTATTATAAACTGATTGACAAAGATATGGAGGAGATAACCAAAGAATGGTCAGTCGAATTCCTTGTACCGGTCGAAGATGTAGAAATTATTGACCCTAACATCATCGTAAGTCCTTTGGTCACCTGGAATGAGTATGATGGATAGAGAAGCACAAAGAAGAAGAAAAAAAAGGACAAAGTCCAAGACATAGAAACTGATGAGGAGGAAAATGAATTAGATGAAAGTGGGCCCGATTCACCTGCAAGAGGAAGAGAATACGAAGTGAACCAAGAGGAAGGAGGGAAAGAAGGATAAAATCAAGACAAAGGTGAAGCCACACTGCCAAAGGATCCCCTCACCACAGCCGAAGCATCGTAGAAGAGGAAGGTTTCCCTGGAGAAACCTTTGGCCAGAAAGAAGGCCCGCGCCAACATGCCTCAGTCGAAGAATGTGCTCACAGTGGATGATAATGATCTCATCATCACAACCATAGAGGACTCTTCATAAGACATCTTCCAGAGACAGGGAGCAAAGTAGGAGTCGATGTATGACATAATAGAGAAGGAGCTCAAGGACATACAACAAGCTATCCATTCGAGCCGCACAGTTCCTATTGTGCCATATTCAGTTGTTAGTGTAGAATTGGGGGATGATCCCACCCAATTGTGAAGGTTAGAAGATGTGACAGAGGCTCGACTTCATTGAGCCCAAGAAGAAAAGGAGTAGGCCACAGAGACCTTGAAGAAATAAAAGGAGGAGATCCAATAGCAGCTCCGAACCATGCAGAAAGAGAAAGATGAACTTAGGGAGATTTTTGAAGAGGACAAAGAGAAAATCCAGAAAGAGAAAGAACAACTGCTCGCAAAGTAGATTGGGGTTAAAGGGGCAATGACTAGAGCACTTTTCTCTGTGCCGAGCTTGGCACAGATGAAAGAATATTCAGTCGAGAGCCAACTAGGGAAGCTCGCTGAGGCCATTCAGCAGCTTCAAGCAAGAGTATCAAAGTTAGAACTTCAAGCAGTATCGATCACTCTGTAAGAAGTGCAGGATCAGAGGGAAGAAGATGACAAGAGTGCAGTAGAATGAATTAGGGCATTGGCCTCAGATTGTAAAAAATTAAGTGATCAAAGTGCGCAGACCTATGAGCGCCTTGCAGAAGATCCAGAGTTGAGGAAATTGGAAGAACAACTCCAGGAGACAAAGCAACAGGCATCCACCATACAAGAGCAGATGAAACTATTGGCTGTAGTTGAGAATATGAAGAGATCACAGGAGCAGCGCGCAGTCTAGCAGTAGGTCACTACCATCCAGAGCAGAGTTATGGAGGTTACATAGAGACTCAATCCAGTGCAAGACAAAGCCTATACGCTTTTTGAATATATCGAGGGATGAGGCTCACAGCTGGAACAGGTGGTCGCGACTGTGGAACAATGCCTGGAAGGGCCTATCACCGAGCAAGTAATTCAGGAGTTCATCGAGCAAGAGGATCTGGCAAAGCAGCAAGTCGAGGTAGCTCGAGATAAGCTCGAGGCCTTCGAAGCAGTATTGCCCAGATCAGAGTGACCCGAGATGAGTCACATGTGAGTGTTGGGGGCTTGTTGGCTCTTGACCAAGTTTAAGGAACATTGGTCGTGTTTGACCATTTTTGGGACTTCAACAAGCTGGTCGAATATGGAGCACCGAGGTGAAGCAGAGATCACGGGATCTCACCCATTTTGTGGGATTTTTGGGCTTTTAGGGTTTATGTAACGGGTATGGGATGTCGTCCCATGGGTTTTACCCATGTTTAGGCCCTTTTGTAAACGTATAAGTAGAAAAATAAGTGATGTAAGAAGTACTAGAATCATCTCAGTGAAAGAGGTCATTGGATTAGTGCATGACTATAATATGTTAAGACTTGCAAAGCTGAGTGCAAGTGATTGTAAGAGGCTTTGTGCATAGACTGTGTAAGGCTTTGTGCCCTAACCTAATTTGGGGAAGGAGGATATGGCGAGGTGCGCGCAGATCTCCTGTCCTTCGTGGAGTTGGATCTGTGGCTTTGTGCACAAGAGCAGAGGAATGTAAGAGGTTTCAAGACTAATAAAGAAGAATAAGAAGTTGGTGGACATAGCCCCACACTAGGGTGAACCGCATATATCTTGTGTTGGTGTTCTTTGTGAAATATTGTTCATGTTGTTTGTGTGTTTATTTGCTTAGTGCATTGATCTTTATATATGTTAGCTAGATGTATGGATGCTTAGTGCTCTATTTATGGTAAATGAATGCTAAATCTGAGTTAATGCTATGTGCTAAGAGGTTGGAAGTGTGTGATCTTCTCATTACTGCGTTGTTCTGTATTTAGGGTTTAATATTTGATGTGAATGGGATTTATGAACTAATTCATATTGATAGGCTAAGTGCTCTATTAAGTGTTGTAATCATAGATCTATGTCCCATCTAGGTTGTAGACACCTGAGTCCTGCAACCCCCCTGCCTCTACCTCAGGTGAGACTTCACCTGCTTTGCAGGTGTTTCCGAAAGGGCTGATAGTTAGGTTTTTGTTGGTGTGTTGTTGAAGCATTGAACCCTGGGTCTGCCCATGTGCCAAAAAATGGTTTCGTTGCCGGGACCTGAAACTGTGATTGATGGGAACTAAGAAAAGAGAAAGCTTTGTGCGTAGATCTGTTGTTGTAGTGCACAATATTCTACTTGAATTACAAATCTCTATGCTAAGAGAGAAGTCTGATCTGAAAAAAAGAGGTAAGACCTTAAATATCTGTGCTCTGATAAAGGTAATATAAGTGGAAAAAATTTCTTCGAAAATATGAATCTAGGTATGTTTGATAGATTTTGTTCTGGTTTGAAAACTAGGGCACAGCTAGAAGAAAGAGTTGATCTGAGTAAATTTGATAGAGATAGTGAAAAATATGTTATTCCTATGCATAGAAAGAATTTTTTGACTAATAAGTGGATGTAGGAACCTAGAAATAATTTTTATAGATTGCAGGTCCATCATTGTGATCCCAGTGCGTAGTACAAGAAGGGTTGGGGCTCATTTAAAAGAAAGAGAGGATTGACACTATGTTATAATTTTAGAAGACCAGGACATCTTGCTAAGGAATGCCTTGGTACAGGTCCTATTTGTTTGTGTTGTAAATCTACTGGTCACAGAGTTGAGGATTTCCCTAGAATGATTTCTAAAGTTGAAAAAATGAACACGAGACAAGAAAAATATGAATAAGGTCAGGGGACTAAGGATATGTTAGAAAACTAGAAAGAATCAGAGACTATGTTATTACAGCTGAAAGAAACACTGAATGACCACATAGTGATCAGTTTACCAGAGATCTTAAAAGAGAAGCAGTGCATAGAAACAAGAATAGGAGACTTCGACATAGACCGTGTCCTGGATGAAGAAACACATGTGAATATTATGCCAGAAATCACTTGGGAACTTTTGGGAAAGCCTGCTATGATTTCTTCATTGGGAAGGATAGGATTGTTTAAACGAAAGATGATAACCTTATGTGGAAGAGTTACTAATGTACCTATGATGGCCCATGGAACATCGTCCGAAGAGGAATTTGAAGTCATTAATTTTGTTGAGAACAACACTCCTTTTGAACTTTTGTTGGGAAAGACCTGGATTGAGAAAGATCATATCTGAAGGAAAGCAGAGGATGAAGCTATAGAACATAAAAAATGACTACACACACAGTTCCCGTAATTGCTGGTGTGTGTCTAGATCACTCTAGACCACCACTATGGCACAGTGGTTCTCCTCCAGTGCGCATTGATATTCATACATAGTATATCTTGTGTAAATTATTCATTATTCATTACAGTTAACGAGAATTCTTCCATTCTTTCTTTCCTTCTTCTTCTTTCTTAATTTCTCTCTACAAATGTGTGTAGTATTTTCTAGATAGATCTATTTTGTCCAGGTTCAACACATTTACAAAAGATGGATATTATATCAAAGTTGGATCTCTCATATTCAGTTATAGTTGAAGCTATTAAATGATTGATTTTATATGTATTCATTCAAGTTAGATTAATAAAAGAAAAACTGACTACACACATAGTTCTCGTAACTGTTGGTGTGTGTCCAGATCACTCTAGACCACCACTATGGCACATTGGTTCTCCTCTAGTGCGCATTGATTGATTCATACATAGTATATCTTGTGTAAATTATTCATTATTCATTATGGTTAATGAGAATTCTTCCATTCTTTCTCTCCTTATTCTTCTTTATTAATTTCTCTCTACAAATGTGTGTAGTATTTTCTAGATAGATCTATTCTGTGTAGGTTCAACACATTTACAAAAGATGGATATTGTACCATAGAGTTGGATCTCTCATATTCAGTTAAAGTTGAATATATTAAATGATTGATTTTATATGTATTCATTCAAGTTAGATAAATAAAAGAATGATATTTTATCTACTTCATACAATTTGTATTATAAATGTTTATGAATAATTAATTGAACTGCATATATATTATTCAGTTAATTTAGTTAATCTATGAAAGTGTGAAAATTAGCCAAAAGTTCCAGACACTAATTCATCCCCCCCACCCCCCGCTCAGTGCCAATGTTTTTTTTCAACATCTCATTCTTATATTGAAGAAACAACTTATTGACTCCTTTGACATGAGATATCTTGGTATTTTGCATTATTTTTTGGGTCTTCAAGTATTACCATTGCTTGATGGTTTTTCCATTTCTCAATCTAAATATGTAATGGATCTTTTGACACATTTTAATATGGCATATTGTAATCCCTATGCCACTCCTTTTCAATTTGGGGTTAAGTTGAGAAAAACCTATCAAAATCCCAAAGTTGATGCTACACTCTATCGATAATTGGTCGGCAGTCTCATTTATCTTACTCACAGTCAACCTAATATTTCCTTTGTTGTTAGTGTGGTTTCTCATTTTATGTAAGATTCTAGAGAAAGCCACTAGAAAACAATCAAAAGGATTGTTTGCTATCTCAAAGGTACCACTCATCTTGGTAGTTGATTTTGTCAAAGTTCAAATTCACTGGCCGACTTCACCGACTCTGAATGGGCATGCAACAATGATAATTGAAAGTCCACTTTTGGCTATGTGTTTCACTTCATCACTGGACCATCAGTTTTTTCATGAAAGAAACAAAAGGTAGTCTCTTTTTCGACTACAAAAGCAGAATACAGTGGTGTTGTTCATGCATGTACATAGGTAGTATGGATTTTCCAACTTTCGGGTGAACTTGGATTTCCTATATAGACCTCAAATACAATCTATTGTGACAATCAAAGTGCCATTCAAGTTGTTGACAACCCTATTT
>ML817004.1:28388-57520 GCA_009831015.1 Picea engelmannii
CCTATAATTGGATGAAGAAGGGTCCATTTGGCTCCAAATGAAAGCAATATTAGCTACCAGATAGTGTTGACTATGTCAACACACCATCTGAGAAGCTTTGATCTGGTGGAAATATATGTATCCAGAATATGCCACTTGGGAATAAACAACATTTTACAATAGTTTCCACACCTCCAGGCTTGAGGGAAACACTACTTTTGAAAGGGGAGGGCATGTTAGGATCCTACCCTAACCTACCTACTTTATATACTTAGTATCTAGTCAATTATTGTACAAGGCCATCTTCTTTGAATAAGGCCCATTAGATAGTTAGTAGGCAATTACTTAATGTGAATAGGGCCCTCTTTATTAAATGACATCCATTAGGTGGTTCATACCCATTAATGATAGAACTACAAGTAGTTAGGGTTTTGTTATTAAGAAGATATTTATGGAGATAGAAGGCTATGGAATGTTTTGAAGTGTTGTTATTATAAATTGAAGCTCTACTCATAGGAGGTCCCCCCCTCAAAGAGGCCCATGAACATTGCTTTCTCTATTGGAGATATTTAATACAAGGGATATATTCCATCGGTTTAATTTTTTCTCTTGTATTTTAGTTTCTACATTTAATTTTTCCAAATATTGTTCATGTTATTCTATTTTCACTAGTTAAGTACATTACAACATAGTTACATCATCAAGTCGGTTTACCTTGCAAGTTTTCTTCTCTTGAATTCATCGCATCACATGTATCATAATATTTTCTCTCACACCTCTAAGCTTTGAATGACTTTGACTTATATTATGGAACTTTGTCTAGGGTAATTGAAATTTTATGCATCATGGGCTGACTTGCAATTGAGTTTGGAGATAATCAACAATTTTTCTTTGTTGGGTATTAGTTGTTCTTGATATATCAACATACCATTTTCACAGGTTAAAATTAATTAAGTTCTTTTGGATCCTACCAATTCCTATTAATGCATTGAAATCCTATATAACATAGATCTAAGATGAGTAGACAAAACTTAATTTTGATATACCACTGTCCCAAATGGGACTCGGAATTTTGAAAACATTTCCTTTCCACATAATTTTGGGTATCAAATTGAAATGATATTTTCCCCCCTAAGAATTTTTCCTATAGGTTTTTCAGGATTCTGAAGTCAACATCGCTTTCAAAATCTGATTTGAGGCTCATAGATATGAAAACATACAATTATGATTTCCTACCAATTGGTCAATTTGAACTTTGCAGGTTATGAAAGATATATACATATCTTTAAAAGGGGTTATGTAATCACTTGTCTGAAAGCCCTATCTATCCTTTACACTCTGAAATAAATAGTTTTCTAGTCGAAATTTGCATGATAAATTTATAAGTTTAGAAAGTTAGGTAGCCCAAAGGTTTCACCTATGCCCAAGTTAAATAATTGTTTGACATTCAAAAATATTTTTAATTTTAATTTTGTTTCTTCATGATTCCGATTTTTGATGATTTAATTTGTGCCTTATAGCCTTCCCTCATTCAAAATCTTCATAATCCAATATGGCCCATTCCTTTTTGTTACTTCAAAGTGTGAGTCCTGATGCCCTTCATCAAGCCCTACTTAACATTGTTATCCAAAAGCTAAAGAGTCCTCTTGAAAATTTCATGACTAGCTTATTTTTCGCCTGATGAAAAAAATTCGTTGATTGGAAAATGCCTTGATTTTCAAATCAGGCCCTTTGATCATTTCAAAGGCCCCAATTTTCTAATCGGTCCCTTTTTCCTGGCTTCCAATTTTTCCAATCGGTCCCTTTTTCCTTTGGCTTCCAAAAATTCAAATGGGAATCTAACTTTTGGCTTGATCACTTGTTTTAAAGTGGCCTCATTTCAAAATCGAGTATGGTTTTTCCATTGGGTCCTTTGAATTTTGATGGTTTCAAAGTTTAAAAGGGCATGATTATAAAATCGGGTCTAATTTTCTAATCAATTTTTTTTTTCATGTTTGAATGACAATTACTACTAATAATAATAATTTAACTTTAAAGTCACAATCAAACCATACACCAAATTGCTATATGAGATCTCCTTGTTTGTGGGACAAGGGATCCCCTTTGCATAGCAATGTGACTGTTAAAGTCTACGTAGGTATACAAACACTACCTCCCTATAGATTTGCACCTCCCTATAGATTTGCACTTGTAACATATTAAGAGAAAACACATGTTCTTAACCATTAGGTCCACTCAAAATGTATAGTTTCATTGGGATCAATAAAATCATTAGACCTATTTCAAAATTTGAATAGACATTTAATTTTAACCCAAATGACATAATCAAATAAGATCATCTTCCTCACTGGTCTCATGGGAGGGAGGGGGGGTTTAAATCCATTTATCATTTTTGTAAAAGAACTTGATGGTAATCCATCAAGCTTCACTTCAAATTAGAGTAACTAATGAGAGATAACATTTGATTTCTAAGAATTCATGCAATCTTATTGTTACGGTTTGCCACGTATGGAATGGTTCTTGGAAAATCTATGCTGGAAAATAACGTAAGTGAGGTTATTACAATTTGTACTTCATTTTGAGAGAGTGGGTTACTCACAAGGAAGTAAGGGTATTGATTCCTTGAGACTTGCACTAATGCACATCAACCGTCACAAGAAACAATCAATATCTGGGTGGAAATCAAACTCTAAATAGTTAACGATCCATCGCTTAGACATATATCGAATAATACATTGCTTGGGTGACTGATATTTAAGGAGATCATTTGGTTTCTTATTGAAAATTTTTGAGAAATGATACTGAAAGGTCCGGGCTCATACCTATGACAAACTCTTGAGTGAAAGGGATTTTGATTGGGTTCTTTTCAAGTATTTTGTTGGTAAATGCAAGTAACAATATTAGATAATAGATGTCTCATCTAATATTTGAATTTGAGTTGGATTGAATTGTCACGTGGTTTTCAAGTAAATATTGTCTCATAATAAATTTATATTGGAATATTTTAGTTAAGGTGGACATTGAAATATTTCATTTATGACCAATATTACAATATTTTTTTTGGTTATTAATTTTATTTTTAAATGTCACATCTCTACTCCATGTTGAATATAGAAGGAATTACACATCTCCCTCATATTGAGCACCACACTAATGAAATGTTTTAACCATAAGTTATTGAGATTGACATAAAGTTGATATTGAAATGTTTAACTTAAGGTGGACATTGAAATATTTTATTTATAACCCACATTGAAATAACTTTTTTGTTAGAGAGCACCTATTGTTGAATAAAAAAAAAAAATTGCTTTCATTTTCTCTCTCTATATGAAATTGATATAAATATTTTTGACTTAAGGTAGACACTGAAATAAAATACAGTACTTTTTTTTTTGTTATTAATATTTTTTAAATGTTATGTGTCTACTCCATGTTGAGCATGAAAAGAATTACACATATATCCCTCATATTGTGTTGTAGAAATCACCTCTTGATGCAATCATCACTTCTTATTCATGCACCAATGTTATGCCCAATCTTACATGTCAGGTTTGAGTTTGGCGGTAACTTGTAGATTGATGAAAATTTATTGAGGTGTCATCTTGGGCTTGAGCTTCTCTAAATGAGAAGGTTGATTTTTTTTTTTTTAATTAAGATTGGTAGAAGGATATGATAAATAATATGGATAGGCCCTACATGATATTTTATGGCCGTAGTCTAAACATTCTACATTTTGGCTATTTTTTGGCGATATTATTCATTTATTTTTTCTCGAAATCCAGTAAGAAATTGTTGGATTTGAAGATTTGAGTGGTTAATTATGTGTAATCCGAGTGCCTCAATGGGTTTTGAGGACGTTGAATCCATTTATACATTCAAAAATGCAATTTAAACAATAAAAAAAATGTGATTTCACCCATATTTATATCGTCGGATTTCGATAAAAAATACCAAAACATAGAAAGTTTAGACAACACCTATTTTATGATAAGAAAATTACCATTTTAATTGAATATCATTGAAGAGCATTGGAAATTGAACCATATGAAGTTAACACTATTTTGAAGTTTTTCTTTTGAGATATTAATTTGGTGTTGAATTATTATTATTATTTTTTTAAAGTAAAATAAATGATGTATTTTTACTCATATCTATGGTTTTGGAAAATCAAGTACTAGTATGAAAGTAACCATATGATTCAAGAAGCATTGTGTTCATGACCTTAGAAGACCATGCACCTAGAAATCACCTAGTTTTCTAGTACAAAATGTTGGGATATGTAACTCCCACTTGTATTAGGTGTTATCATATTGTGATTATTATTGAGTTTATTGGTCATTATTAGGTAGATTTATAGTCTTTACGAGAAGGAGTTTGTTCCTAGATTTTAGGAGGTTGTTGAGGCCTAATTGATTTGAAAGATTCTCTCCAACTAGTTAGCTTCCTAAATTGAAGTGTGGTTGAGATATTCCCACAACCAAGTGATTTTGTGTCCAAGATAGTATCTCTATCTTGAGACAAGCCTAATGTATTTATATTTGTATTCTATTTAATTGATTAATAAAGTGCGGTAAAGCACAATTTTGTGGTGTGAAATTATTGTCTACACTCTCGCCCATTTCTCAAGACAAATATGTTTGAAGATATTGGAATTGAAAAGATGAAGGGTGGAAGGTGCAAATTTTAACATCTAGGGGTCCTTAGTGCTTGTATATGTAGGAAAAATCTACGCCAAAGGGGATTTGTCCTCATTACTGGTACCCAAGGAGACAATTTAATGTATTACTTCCCAAATTTTAATTTTAAAGTTATTAAGTTATAATGATAAAATGACAAATTGTGAGAGTAATAATAATAATAATCTATTTTTAAGGTCACGGCCAGACACCAAATTGGTGTATGAGACCCCCTCCGTCCAACGATTTGACTGGTAAATTCTACGGAGGTATACATACCCTACCCCCCTCTAGATTTGAACTTGCGACCTATTAAGAGGAAGCACACGTTCTTAACAATTAGGCCCACTCAGGTTGAATAAAACCTCAGATATATAAAAGGTTTTGTAATATTTAATTTATTCAAAGTCTTTAATTAGAAAGGGACAAGTTTGTAAAGAAAGGCGATGAGTCTAAAAGGTATAAATAGTTAAATAGGGCGAGTGACATCTCTTATAATTTTAAAACTTTTTCATCTAAGAAAAAAAATAAAAAATTAGTCCAATTCAATTCCCTTAATGTTTCTAAGTAAATCCAATTAAAAAAAAAATGTAAAATCATGTATTCTATGTTCTATTCAAATAGTTTAAGTGTAAAAAAGTGGTTTAATTAGGATGAAAATAATTTGTTTATTTTTTAATGTAAAGATATGAATTTCATATTATAAGAAAATATTTTATGTTGTCAATTGGGTTTAGCTTGGGTGGTTGGGAGGAATGATCGTTATCCTCCCCATCTGAGTTCAAGTCCTGTAACTGACATGTTCAGTTCAAAATGAATATATTATTGGCCAATTTGAGATTTAAAAAAAAAAAACCTTATATCCTTGAATATATTCTACATTTAGTTGAAATAAGTATTCAAGGTGAAAAATGTGTTTAAAACACTAATCAAAAAAAAGATGTGTATAAGGGTTTAGTTCTTTTATCAATAAAATGTTTATCATGAATCTTGGCATCCTCTTTTATGGATGCAAAGTGGTCATGGATTAATGAATTTGTTTTGACATTCACAAATATTTCATTACCATTTTTTTCCATTATAATTGGGGTTCATTAAGGTTATCATTGACATGTATAGGATCATAATTTTATTTCCATGACTTTTACCCTTTCTACAAGATTTTGGAAGCCTCAAAATTCTGACCTGTAAATTCTTGTCCTTTTAATTACAAATATTAAAATATAATTTTTATATAAAAAATATACAAAGATTTGAAAAAATAATAGGAAAAAAACATATATGAACTATATTACTAAAAGGAGAGATATGTTTCTCCCTTTTAAGTGTAAATAATATTCACAATGCATTTTAGAAGTTGATTTTAAAATTCTTCTTTTCCTTAAGGTACATCTTTTGCATGGATAATAACATTTGTAATGATATGACTTAATTTGGGAAATAGAATTTTGACAAGTGTTAGAATGTTTAGAATTATCAAAAACATTAAAAATATGATCTTTCTAATTATAAATATTAAAATATAATTTTTATATAAAAAATATATAAACATTTGAAAAAATAATAAAAAAAAAACATATAAAAATATAATTTTTATAAGCATTTCAAAAAATAATAGGAAAAAAACATATATGGTTCATACTAAAGAAAGATACATTTCTCCCTTTTAAGTACAAGTAATATTAACAATGCATTTTAAAGATTTTAAATTCTTCTCCTTAAGGTACCACATCTTTTCCATGGATAATAACATTTGTAATTATAATGATATGATTCAAATTGGGGGGTTATTCTTTTGCAAGGATAATAACATTTGTAATTGTAATGATATGACCCAATTTGGGGGTAAGGATTTTGACAAATAAAATAAATGTTAAAATTATCAAAAACATTAAATTTGTAATCAACAATAGCATTCATAACTCATTTAATTATTTCATTTTCATTTCTCTCACTTACATCAATGTTTTGCTTCTATTTGACATTGTTATCTATTTCAGTTCATGTGATCCATACATTTATACAATAATATAAAAGTTACTTAAAAATAATGCAAACATATTAAGAAAAATCCACAAACTCATAATTTAATATAAGAAAGATAAATCATATTAATATTGTCAAATCTTCAATTATATATATATATATATATATATATATATATATATATATATATATAATCCACAAACTCATAATTCAATATAAGAAAAATAAATCATATTAATATTTTCTAATATTGTCAAATCTTCAATAATATATTTTTTTTATTGAAATTACAAAATATTGTTTTTATTTCACATTATTATATATTTTAATCTATGCAATCCATGCATTTATAAAATAACATAAAAGTTAAACAAGATAAATAAAGTAGAATGTGGAGAGAATATGAGTTCACAAATGTAGTAAAGATACTCAATTTTTGCATTCCTAACTCGTAGATTTGATGTTGATTTTGTAGAGAATTAACAATATTCAAAATTCAATTTTTGTTTTTATCTAAAAAAAATTCAATTTTTATTTTTATCTAAAAAAATTGTCCATTTTAAAAGTCAAAATTATGAGTTTAATTTTTCTTATAAGTCAAATTTTTGATAACTTGGCACATAGAATAACTGATTAAAAAAATGTCAATCTTAAGTACTAGAAAATATTTGACATCACACCTACTTTAACCATAATAATTATGTCAAGATTTTGACGTCGCTATTTAGCCAAAATTTTAAGGTTAATTCTAAAAAAAATCACCACCAAATTTTTGATGCTTTTTGTTCATCTTTTCTTCTTAAAAAAAAATGGTGTTATGTAAATGTTGAAATTTTGACATTAAGTAGAAATGCGGTATATGATTCCCCTGCCCAATATGCTATATATATGTGGTATGTAAATGTTGAAATTTTGACATTAAGTAGAAATGAGGAAGAAAACATAAGATGACATGAAATTTGACATCTAAATTAACACAAATCTATAATGTTAAAATTAACATTACTTATTCAGCAAATGTAATTGTGCATTAAGAATTGGAATCAAGGAGCCATCAAGAGGAGTCATAAACTATTAAAGCATTTTTAAAAGGAAATAATTCCACGTGGGTTTGCTTGTCATCAACCCTCCTTATAGCACCAAAACTATTAACACAGTGAAATGCCATTTTCAATAATGGGGGTTAACCTTCATGAGAATTCCTAATTAGAATCCTCACCATTTGGATTAGGGAACCTAACTGAATTCTATCTTAGAAACCATTATTGATTTGGGGTTTTACTAGTTGTGGGTTGGCCCATCATTTAGGTTTTAAAGTTTATTTTAAATCCTACAATGCTAAATGCAAGTGCACATGCAATATTGTTCTATATGAAACATGCAAATCTATTCTAGATTTCCTAGCTAAGAGTGAATAACTAAAATTAATGAACACATAACCAACTATACTCCTACTATTACCTTTAGTAAGAAAGTTATTCAATGAATTAAGGTAGAAATACATATAACTAGATATAAAATAAAGAAAATTATGTGATTAAATAGCTAATTACAATTCCAAATTCACACCTATAGACAAACATATGAGAGATAAACATAAACAATAATGCATTCTTTATATATGAGAATAATCCACACGGAAAAATAAATTATTGCTACAATTCCAATGCCCAACAAGGCAATAGAAGAAATTTCATGCACTTGCAATATCAGAATATAAGTCTTTCTCCCAATAACCTGGCCAACAATGGCTTCTCATTATTAATGTTCTCATAGTGAAACAATCAAAAGCCTTTTCCTTGTGGTTCTCATCCTATTTATTAAAGTTCAAGGGTTTCTTGAATTGTCGCTAACCTCTAGGATCTTGTGTAACTTCTATTCCTCCTTGATCATCTTGCCATCCAACAATTTGAGTTTCACTTCAAGAAGTTTCCCCTTTTTTTTTAACCATGGGAACAACCTCCCAAGAGTATATCCAACAGCCCGCAAGCCAGATATACCAATAACTTGTGACTCAGCAGGGGCCGAGACGTCCCGAGGCCCACCCGAAGTGAACCTCTATCCCAGGGGTCGTCTACCCTTCTAGCCTTGTCACAACGGGCCAATATGAGCATCCCTACCCCCCACCGGTTTTGAACCTGTGACCTCCCCGGAGATAACACATGTTCTTAACCATTGGGCCCACTCAGGTGCTCTTACCCCTTTTCTTTTTTTTAATAATGAATAACTTTACATGACATAGGGGTCCTCTTCTAAAATATGTTCTTTTTGTTTTAACTTTTCGAAAGCTTTAAGGAGAAACATCTTCGAAATGACAAATGTTCCACATAAAATGTATGTATCATCTAATAAAGGTCGCTTCTCTAGAATTAAGGTTCTTATGAGGGGAAATGCCCTTTTCATAGAATTCTAATCCTTTCCTCAACCCGCTCTCAAAGTTTTTTACTAGACATATTTGATTTTGTAACACCCTTGTTCCCCCCGGTATGTAAATATAAGTATTATCATGACCAAACTATGAACGAGTCTATTATGTGACCATTGAAAGACAATGGACCTTTTGATCTATTTTGCAATGTGCATAAGGATTATTAATGCAATAGAGAAATGTTGAACTACTACTGAAGGGATGGCCTTCACATGTTACGATGTCATGAGAGGAATGGTACAAGAGGAAGGAAATCACTGGTTGAAATGACCCTACTAGGAAGTACCCTGTCAAATTAAAAACAATGTAGACCCTGAAATGTCCTCTGCCCAGAAATTTGATTACCATTCAACCTGGTAGTTGGAATAGTTCCCTTGGAAAATTAAGGAAGGATGGGCATTGTACCATCGAGAAACTTCTGGCACGAACCATGATACCTTGGGAAAGAAGACACGAAATGAAAAGGGAAGGGATAGACAGGGGGAAATACAGACATGGTGGGAAAAATGCATGAGTATGGGAAGATAGACTAGGAGAGAAGTCTATGGTTCAGACATCAAGGAAGGGCAATTTTTGTAGACCTTCCCTGAAAAATCTTGCAGAAATACTCTTGTAGCATCATATCCTGGCTCGAGGGTGGCTAGTTGTTGTAGAGCATAGCGCAACCTTGCCTATGGTTGGGTGGAGAGTGGTTCTCCCTTCAGTAGTATCCAACACATCTCAAATATTGTGGATAAGTAACTCGTCTATTTCTGTGTATTGATATAAAATCATGTATGGTTGAATGAATAACATGACGCTTTTGGCTATGAATACTTGACCTGTGAGATTAATTGTGTATTCTGGAGATGTCCTGTAATTGCATAGAATCTATATCTATATCTATATCTATATCTATATCTATATATATATATATATATATATATATATATATATATATAAATTCATGAAAAGTCTTGTATTCCTAATTGCAGGTAGTCTTTGTATTTTGTAAAATAACTGCAAGTATATGTCTGTGAAAAAGCTCGTGTAACTAGTAAATATGAGAAGGACATGAACTTATATAGTCGTAGTGCATGTGCATAACCTAAATCCTTGTTCTAACATGAGGGAAAATGTGTCTTTGCTTACTGTGTGCATTGTTGTATTAATAAGTATTTCAGAAAATGGGGCAATACAGAGAGACCCTGGGAAAACCATGGAGTGCCTTGGACAAGCGCGAGGTCCCTGAGACTCGGTAAGTATTGTAAAGGACTCGGAGAAAGACCTTTTGAAAGAGGCTAAGTCCTAGAGAAGACTATTAATATAGGGGGAAACTCTAACTCACCTCGGAGGATCATAATTGTTGCTTTGGGGCGGTGGTTAGATTTGGGACCTTTATTTGATCAAGGGTGATATTTAATCCTAGTCGTCAATCTGACATAATGGATAGATATCGACACTCCATCGAAGTAGGTTGTGATGCTTGGAGAGGGTGTATCCTAAATCAAAGAGAGTCATTGAATCCATCAGGGGGTATCTATGGAATGTTTTAGACTGTTGGATCTGTTGTGGTGGATATGGCTAGAGACCAAGGGAATATAAGACCCACTTCCATCACAGTTATTGGATTCAACACGATGATCAGATATCAACTGTAGATCGTAAGGGGAGTCTTATTAGAGTCCCCTAGGAAGAGTAACCTTGGATGTCGAGGTGGAAGCATTCCGAAAAGGGAAGTACAAAGGACAATCTGAGTCGTCCACTAAGGGATAACCCATGATTAATCTCCATCGTAGATCACCTAGGGTATTTTTTGATCAAGAGTAAAAGAATAGGTGACATAATTGTGATGTGTCATGCTGACCATGATTGTTTGTGTGTCCAAAAGGAACACGATTGTTAGGATCCAATCCTAACCCCTCTTCGTGGGTCATTAGTTAGTAGGATATTTTTTCTATGTAATAAAGGCCAACATTAGTTAATAAGGCCTAATAAATAAAGGATAATAAGTCAATGTATGAATACCTAATAGAAACTTTCGCTTCTAGAAAGATCTTCATCTAGAATTTTCCTTAGAAGGTAGAATTAGTATAAATAAGAGTAGGAGGTATTGGATATTTTTGTCTTGAAGATTATTGTAGTAGAGCTCTTCTTTGTTGGAGGTTTCCCCCTCAAAGAGGCAAGTGAACATTGCTATATTTAATAAAGGTGATCTTTCTAGTGATATTATGGTATTGTTCTAGCTATAATCTTGTTGTTCCATTATTGCTTTCTAAATATTTTTGTTCTGCATATTATTATTCATCTGGTATATTGCAAGTGGTATCAAAGATCCTTCCTAGGTAGAACTTGTAGGATAAAAAATTTCAGGGTAGATACATATTCCAACATCTTTAAGCTACAAATATTTTTCGTTCTGCACATAAACCTGTGGTCGGGGACTCATACACGTAGGAACTACAAGTGATACTTAAGCGCACATTGTTGGCCACCCTTGTAACCCTTGTTGGTACCCCTTTGAGTGGTAGTGCATCAGACAACACCTATATATGGATCAGCCTAGATATCATGCAACCCTCCATAGATAAACCGATCAACCACCTGACTACTATAGTGTCACCAATAAAAACACTCGAGAAGATACTCTCTAGTACCTAGGTAGTCGGGTAGTATGACTAAGGGTACAGTCTAGCCTCCTTCGTTGGTTTCCTAGGATATTGGGCCGAGTACAACTGTTGGACCTCGCACATTTATCAGAGAGCTATAGCACAAGGAAAACCCTTGACTATAGATACCCTACAAAACCTAACCCTTGGGGTGAAAATAAGATATCTACTACAGTGCAACTTGGCACCTTGCCAAATTTTTCGCTACAGAAACCCTCCCTGTCGAAATTTTTTATTATTAAGAATTTGGGAATTCTGATGCTACAGAAGTATTCAAATGGAAGTATAACTCCACAGGAGTTAAAAAAAAAACAATTTTGGGGCCAATATGCACCCTTATTTGAGACTTGGTCCATTGGATTCCTCTCTTCATTCTGATCGCAGTGGTACCCTTCATTTTCCAGTCTTTTTTTTCTCTGCAGACCCAACCCTTTCTGAGATAGACTTATTTGAGACATATACCATTGGATTCATCTCTTTGTCTTAATCACCTAGGAAAATATCATTTTTAGTCCCATATTTCCGTCCCAAAATCTCATTTGCTACTTAAGCCTCCACCATGCCTACCACCCACTCTCAGTCCCACGAAACCTTGGAGGACAAGGTGTCCAACCTAGAACAATAAACTACCTCCATGCACACCAACTTCCAAAAATTCCTTGACAAGAATACCACGCTTTGGAGAAACACCTCAAGGTTAAGAATTTTGAGCCCAATCCCGAGGACCCTTAATATTTCCATAATGAGCATACTCACTCATCCCACTCTGCTTGGGGTTCTCCACCCACTTGGAACAAGGTGCCCAAAGTTGAAATGCATAAATTTGATGGTTCCAATCCAGCCGGGTGGGTTTCTCAAATGGAACAATACTTCTCCCTTCATGATATTCGGGATGATGATACCAAACTCCATGTAGGGGTTTTGTACTTGGATCAAGAACATTGGTAGTGGTGGCAGTGGCATAAGAAATGTTATCTAGAACTACCCACTTGGAACATGTTCACTAAAGCAGTTTGTGCTCATTTTGATAGGGAATCACATTTTTTGGGTAAGCTCACTAAGTTTCACCAAATTGGATCAGTCACAAGCTTCATCAAAGCATTTGAACAGTTGGCTATCCAAACCAAGGGCTTATCTGATGAATTTTACCTAGAATGCTTTATCAGTGGCTTAAAGGAATCTGTCAGGGCTCATGTGAGCATGCATCATCCTACTACCTATTTGTAGGCATGCTAATTAGCGCTAGAAGTAGAGACCATCCTTCAGGCTCCACCCCTGAAGGCTACATTCCCCAACTATCCTCGCCCTAGGGCTAACCAATCTTCAACACAAACCTTGAAGGTCCAAAAGGTATCTCCATCATAAATGGTGGAGTGTCGCAAGAAAGGAATTTGCTATTACTGTGATGAAAAGTATTCACCGAGACATAAATGTAGGGAACAAAAGTTCTTCCATATTGATGCATCAACTTCCCCTTCCTATGAAGACATACCATCAAATGAGGTTCTTGGCCTAGAGGATTTTCAACCAAGTGTTCATGCTAAAGATTTTTTTTCCTCCCTTGTGGAACTAGAGGAACCTGACATATATCTTCATGCCCTCTCGGGTATTTTGGTCCCATAGACATTGAATATCAAGGGCTACATCAAACATAGGTCGGTTGTGGTGTTTATTTCTAGTGGTAGCACCCATAATTTTATTCATTGCAGGCTTGCCAAGGACATCCATTGCTTTTTCCACCTGTTAGCACATATTCTTGCAAGGGAGTGTTTTCCCTTCGGTTTCAGCCCTTGAATGACCAAGTGCGAAGAAGGGGGGCTTAAAAACCCAAAAAATGTGTTTAAACCAAATTCGGGGTGTGTTTTGCTAAGGCGCGCATGTATCGAGACCAGGGAGAGTGCCACTTCAAGAAATTTGAATTTGAGAGAGGCACATAGGAGATCTGGGTCGTCCAACCAAAGGGACATGTGGAGTGTGATTGTCATTTCATGATTTTACGAGGTGGAGCGATCAAGGAACAAAGTTTTAAAACTTGTGAAATGTGAAATCGCAAAATGATCTGAGCCGTCCTTCTCAGTAGGACGCATGGCACACGATTAAGCATTTCATGATTTCGGGGAATGAAGTAGTCAAAGGGCCGAGTCGTGAGGACTCGCGAAGCGTGAAATCGCGAAATGATCAGAGTCATTCGATCAAAGAGGGGCGCGTGTTAGCTGATCCAAGCGTCGCGATTTCGCGACTCGGGGTTTCGAGCATGGAGAACAATGCAAACTCCCGACCCGCGAAATCGTGAAGTGCTCAAAGTTTGCACCCATGGTCATAGCCTGTGGCCCTATGGTGTGCAGGTCAGAGAAGAAGATTAGCACTTGTCGCATGGAGCTGGTGACTTGGGGTCTTCGGGGAAGCAATATTGGCTGTCAATTTCAGAGTAGATCTGACCATCGATCTGAATATGATCATTTCCTGATTTCAGGCATCACGATGTTGTGAATCAAGGGGAGTGAGAGCTCCCGATATGTGATGTCTCAAAATTCCAATTCTTTAAGCCTGAGGTCACAGTCCGTGGTCACATGGGGCGATGGAAAGGAGTTGCGCAAAGGTTGGAGTGCCCAAATTTATTGTAGAGAAATAACTGCGTGGCCTCGATCCACCAGGATTGACTCAAAGAAGTTGCGTTCTCACCTGAACATTCACGGGTGTCAAGGCTCCATCCCGATCCTGATGCAGTTAGTTAATGGAAATGGAGGAGGTAGTTGAAACCTCATTTCATCCTGTAAATAAAAATCATGGAGGAGTTGGCCATGGAAAATAGAGTTGTCAGCTTGTGGTACCCCTGCGAGTGGTTTCTCCTGCAAGCCCATATCGATCCGAGATCGTGTCTAATAGAAGAATGCAAGTGCGGCCTGACAGAGGAAGATGCAGACACAAAGCCTTGAATACAATGACCATAGCCCGTTTCTGTAGCGGGGCAAGTTTCTTTGAGTATATATACTCAGTTTTTATATTTTGTAAGGGTCGATGGTTGAGCTAAGCTCCCGATTGTAAAGTTTTAATGAAGCCTCTGGTTTTCTGGTTATGATTATGTATTTGATATTTCTTGTTTAATGTAAGTTAGCTTCTTTTTATCTCTTTGTAACATCTGTGTTAGAACACTCGGGCATGGAAGATCCAGTCAAGGGTAGTTGCATTTCTATGGTGTAGGTTTGATCACGAAGATATTACCACTAGTTTTAAATAGTTCTTTGTGTTGTCCCCTTGCAACACTGAATGACCTAGGCATGGACGATCCAGTCGGGATGTTGTTATTGAATTCTGATGTAGGTTTGATTTCAGTTCATAATAATTTCATTCAGTTTCTTGAAGATCTAAGCCAAGATGATCTTGTCTTTTTAGTTTTTCCTCCTTAGGCTACTGGAAGACCGGATGTCCATAGCAGACCTTTTCATTCTCCTAAAGTTCTTATCCCTACTCACCACTATACTGCAAATTATTGACTGAAGTTAGATCAAGAACTCATGTGGCTTAGGCATACCAGCCCACTTTTCTGATTAAAACGATATTATCTTGAGTTTGCACCCATTAGACCCCTTTAAAATTTAACCATTGTGACATACAAACTTATGGGTATGAGTCTTACCTCTGCCGCAATCCAGGGGTGACTTATGGTGCTAACATTTCTGGCATTGTTACGTGGAGGAAATTGAATATTTTCCCTAGGTAGAACGACAACGAACTTCTGAGTCTGAAGGTGCATAAAACATCATAACCTTTGAAGATTGAAACTGTGCACCTGGCGACTCCACTGAAACGACTCCACTATCTCGTCTTCGTTGTTTCAGTGTTATTGTTTCTGGCTACACCTGGTAGCCCCCTAGGAGAACACAATGATCAGAGATGGTATTTTATGGTGGACAAAGACCAGACACACTCATTATGCATATCATCCACCTGGCGACTCCATGGTTGAAGGAGTGATTGGTGACTCCACTAGTTTGAATGGAAAAAATCTTGGCTCAGAGGTTTGATCCCTTTAATTTCTCTGTTGTTCCTGGTTTTCTCAATTTTTTTCCTACTCCAAATGAATGGAATGATTATTTGCCTATATTTAGAGAGTGCAAGGAAGACAACCCTGCTCAACATCTCCATGAGTTTCATGAACTCATGCACCAGTGGGAGATACATCATGAGGATGTATTGATGAAGATGTTCTTGTTCTCGTTAGCAGGGGATGCTCATGAGTGGTATCATTCTTTACCCCCTGCTAGCATCTCCTCCCTGGAGAAGTTTCATGCATCTTTCAACGCTCATTGTCGGAATTTTTATCCCTCTGAGTTATTTTTTCATAGGTGTCGTGAGGGATACAATGACTATTTTCAATATATAGCTACTTATTACACAGGCTGTAAGGATGAGGACCATGAAGAAGTAGATGCTCTGGGCAAAGTAATGGAGCTGATTAAATCTCTCTCTTCCAAACTAGAAAGGTTGGAATCTGGAGAAAGCGCAGAGGATTTCCCAGCTCTTGAAGTGGATGTTCTTGGCAGTTCTAATGAAGATAATAATGAAGATTTCATATCTGTAGAGACATTAGTTTATGCCCTTGATGAGCCTACTATCTTAGTTTTAAAGGAAGAATCCATTGTGGAAGAGGATTGTTCTCTTTTTATTCATGAGATTTCCTCTGATGTGTTTACATTTGGGATTGAAAAGTAGGATCAGGAGATCATTCCATTTTTGCAATATGGAGGATTTTTGTGCTCACCCAACTTCGATTATTATTTTTATGAAGAGAAGAGTTTCCCCTCGAGCCTTGTCTATGATGATTATGATTCTGACCCTTGGGAGAGCCAAGAAGAGGAACCAGAAGAACCATAGGAGCAACAGGAGGGGCAGTTATCTCCTGTCTAGAGCCTGTAAGCGAGAAACCATCACCTGAGACCAGTCAGCCTACATCAGCTCCTCTTCCACTTGTGCTTATCAGATATATTCATCCACGTGTGAGTAGTTGTAGAGAAGATCAGGTTGCTTGTTACAAATATTCCAGGATCTTCCACCCATTCTATGAGCCTGTCAGTGAGTACATGGAGTGGTATTTCCTTCATATCTTGGAGCCACCCTATTTCATCTCAACTTCATCCTTTGAAGAGGAGCTGGAGTGTTGAAATATTGTAACTGCAAAGAGTATTCTTAATATTTTTGATATATTATTTATAGGATCAATACCCATTGTGGATTGATCATGTCGGTTATTGTAATAGGACCAAATCCCCTTTTGTGGATTGGTCAATAGACAATTATAATGGGCAGAAAAGAAATTGGCCCCAACAGTTAATAAGAAGACCCAGAAATATAATAAATGTGGGTTTACCCACCCAGTTGGAGAAGTCGGCCCTACCAGTGAAGAGACACTTCACACGTGCAAGACTTGTATAAATAAAGGAGGCTAGTGCCTCACTTGGAGATAACTCACTTGCTCAGTTTGAGAGACAAGTTTTGATCTGTTACCGGAAAAGGAGAGAGAGAGTGTCACATATCTTGGAGAGGACTTTCTATTTTAGCATAGAGATCTCTTAGCATTGTATTGGCTATCTATATTAAGGAAGTTATGCTGGGTTTTCTTCCTCTAGAGGGTTTCCCAGGATAAATGTTGTGTCTCTTGTGATTGCGTATTTCTCAGTGATATTGTATTATGTTATTGTTATCTAATGAAATGCAAACATCTATAATAATGGCTTAAACATTAACATGTAGGGTGGAACTGTTCTACTGTCACGGTTGCATCATCTTCTAGTGATCACTGACAAAGTAAAGGAGCTTCCATTTAGGAAGTTACTTGATTGGCTATGGTGGAAATTTTCTTTCACCTAGCACCATGTATTAAAATCAATTAGTTTAGGAATGTACATAAATAAGCTCCTTGGAGAATGTGTGTTTTTTTTTTTTTTACCTATCGGGCGATATTTTTCAGCGGGATATTTTGGGGCTCGACTCCATAGCCCAACAGAAGGCAACTGGAACTGCAAAAGGAGATCTTAGAGCCTCGCAGGGACGACTATATCCCCTTGGAGCCTAATGTTAGTACATATTCTTGCAAGGGAGTGTTTTCCCTTCGGTTTTGATCCTTGGATGACCAAGTGCGAAGAAGGGGGGCTTAAAAAACCCCACAAATGTGTTTAAACCAAAGTCAAGGCCAGGGAGAGTGCCACTTCGGGAATTTTGAATTTAAGAGAGGTGCGTAGGAGATCTAGGCCATCCAACCAAAGGGACACATGGCGCGTGATTGGAATTTCATGATTTCACGAGGTGGAGAAATCAAGGAATAGAGTTTTAAAACTCGTGAAATGTGAAATCGCGAAATGATCTGAGCCATCCTTCTCAGCAGGACGTGTGGCACACGATTAAGCATTTCTTGATTTTGGGGAATGGAGCAGTCAAAGGGATGAGTCGCGAGGACTCGCAAAGTGAAAAATAGCGAAATGATCAGATTCGTCTAATCAAAGAGGGGCGTGTGTCAGCTGATCCAAGCATCGCGATTTTGCACTTCAGGGTTTCGAGCATGGAGCACAACGCAAAATCCCGACACACGAAATCGCGAAGCACTCAAAGTTTGGGCCCATGGTCATAGTCTGTGGCCTTATGGTGTGCGGGTCCGAGAAGAATATTAGCACCTGTCGCGTGGAGCTGGTGACGTGGGGTCTTTGGGGAAGCAATCTTGGCTGTCAATTTCAGAGTAGATCCGACCGTCGATCTGAATATGACCATTTCATGATTTCGGGCATCGCAATGTTGTGAATCAAGGGGAGTGATAACTCTCGATATGCGAAGTCCCCAAATTCCAATTCTTTAAGCCTGAGGTCACAGTCTGCGGTCGCATGGGGTGATGGAAAGGATCTACGGAAAGGTTGGAGTGCCCAAATTTATTGCAGAGAAAGAACTGTGTGGCCTCGAGCCACCAGGATTGACTCAAAGAAGTTGCATGCTCACCTGAACATTCATGGGTGTCAGGGATCCATCCTGATCCTAATGCAGTTAGTTAATGGAAATGGGGGAGGTAGTTGAAACCTCATTTCATCCCATAAATAAAAAGCATGGAGGAGTCGACCATGGAAAATAGTGTTGTCAGCCTGTGGTACCCCTACGAGTGGTTTCTCCTGCAAGCCCATACCGATCCGAGATCGCTTCTAACAGAAGAATGCAAGTGCGGCTTGACAGAGGAAGATGCAGATGCCAAGCCTTGAATATAGTGACCAAAGCCTGTTTCTGTAGGGGGGCAAGTTTCTTTGCGTATATATACTCAGTTTTTATATTTTTTAAGGGTCAATGGTTGAGCTAAGCTCCTGATTGTAATGTTTTAATGAAGCCTCTAGTTTTCTGGTTATGATTATGTATTTGAGATTTCTTGTTTAATGCAAGTCAAATTATTTTTATCTCTTTGTAATAGTTGTGTTAGAACACTCGGGCATGGAAGATCCAGTCGAGGGTAGTTGTATTTTTGTGGTGTAGGTTTGATCACAGAGATATTACCACTAGTTTTAAAAATTTCTTTGTGTTGTCCCCTTCCAGCACTGAATGACCCGGGCATGGACGATCCAGTCAGGCAGTTGTTATCGAATTGTGATGTAGGTTTGATTTCAGTTGATAATAATTTCATTCAGTTTTTTGAATGTCTGAGCCAAGAGGATCTTGTCTTTTGAGTTTTTCTTCCTTAGGCTTCTGGAAGACCGAATGTCCATAGCAGACCTTTTCATTATCGTAAATTTATTCTCCCTACTCACCACTATACTGCAAATTACTGACTGAAGTTAGATCAAGACATCACATGCCTTAGGCATACCAGCCCAATTTTCTGATTAAAACAATATTATCCTGAGTTTGCACCCATTAGACCCCTTTAAAATTTAACCATTGTGGCATACAAACTTATGGGTATCAAGATTACCTCTACCGCAATCCAGGGATGACTTCTGGTGCTAACACCATCTTGTTTATAATTTTCAAATTCTCATTGCTAATGGTGGTATGATGAAGTGAGGGGGCCATTGTGAGATTGTCAAAATCCAAATGGGTGATTATCATTTGAAAACCTCCATGTTCTGTATTTCCATGGGGGGTTGTGATATAGTTTTGGGTGTGGAATGGCTTCGCACTCTGGGACTAATCACAATGGATTATTAGGACTTATATATGAGCTTCACTCAAGAGTCTCACACCTATACCCTCTGAGGTCTCCAAACGGGCTCTCCTGAAATCATCAACTCTCATAGGATGGAAACAATGTCGAAGAAAGGCCACGATGGCATGATTTCTCAATTGCATTCCATCTAGGTCATCAATCGGACCTCTCCTATAGTCCCTCCTAGCCTGCAACTAATCTTGTACAAGTACCCCAAGATCTTTGAAGTTCCAATAGACTTACCTCCTTCAAGGGGTGAGCATGATCATATCATCCCTCTCTTTTCAGGAAGTCAACCCCCAAATGTACATCCTTACAGGTATCCATTTGCTCAAAAAAATGAAATCAAAAAAATGGCACAAGAATTACTAGAGGTGGGGGTAATTTTCCCTAGTTCCAGCCCATATTCTTCTCCTATGGTGGTGGTCTTAAAGAAAGAAGGTACTTGGCACATGTGTCCTGATTTTCGTGCCTTGAATAAACTGACCATCAAAGATAAATTTCCCATTTGTGTCATTGATGATATGTTGGATGAACTCCAAGGTGCTTGTGTCTTCACCAAATTAAACCTTCAATCCAGCTATCACCAGATCTGGATGAAGGAGGCATATATTCTGAAGACTACTTTCCAAACTCATGAAGGACATTATGAATTCTTGGTCATGCCTTTTGGCATTTGCAATGCCCCATCCACCTTCCAAAGTCTCATGAATAAAATATTAAAACCTTACCTTTGGAAGTATGTTCTGGTTTTCTTTAATGACATCCTCATCTACAGCCGCACTTTGGATAGCCACCTTATGCATGTGGACAAAGTCCTTCATTTGTTGCAGGCCAAACAATTGTTCGTCAAAAATACCAAATGTTCATTTCGAGCCAACGAAGTGGAATACTTGGGACACATTGTGGGTCAAGAAGGGGTAAAAGTGGACCCCAAAAAGATACAAGATATGTAGGAGTGGCTACGACCCATGACCTTAAAACGCCTAAGGAGTTTTCTCAATCTCACAAGATATTACAGGAAATTTGTCCACCATTATGGAAAAAATTCTAATCCCTTAACCAACCTTATTAAGAAGAATGCATTTCATTGGACACATGTTGTTGAGAAAGCCTTCATAGAGTTAAAGAGGGCCATGTGCACTACTCCTGTCCTAGCAGCTCCTGACTTCAACAAAACCTTTGTGGTGGAATCAGATGCTTCTAGAACTGGTATCAACACAATGTTCACACAAGATGGTCAACATATGGCCTTTACTAGCAAAGTGTTGAGTGGTCGCAATCTAAGCAGATCTGTGTATGAAAAAGAAATGATGGCCATTCTCCATGCGATTCACACATGGCAGCCATATATTTTGGGGCATCATTTTCAGATCAAAATATGTCACCATAGTCTGAAGTATTTTTTGGAGCAACGATTATTCTCCCCATAACAAAACAAGTGGCTGACCAAAATGTTGGGTTATGATTATGAAATCATATATAAAAAGGGAAAAGACAATATAGTAGTCGATGCATTGTCTAGACAACATGAGGAGGATGACTCCCTCTTTGTCTTATCCTTAATGGTCCCTGATTGGATTGAAGATGTACACCAAGAGTGGCTAACTCACCCGACTCTCTCCCTATTAATTCAGTGCCTTCGGGAGGACCCTAATCCCCCCATCAACTACACTTGGAAGGAAAATATTCTCAGATATAAGGATTGCTTAGTTCTATTTCCCTCTTTAACAATCAAGCCACGACTCTTAAATGAGTTGCACTCATAAGCTATTGCGGGTCATTTGGGCTTCCAAAAGACCTATGCTCATGCCTGCCATTCTTTTTTCTGGGTAGGAATGAAGAATGATATCCTTCAATTTGTCATTGAATGTGAGTTGTGCCAACGTAATAAAGGTGAAACTATCAAGTCTCCAAGATCCCTATAACCCCTACACATTCCATCTTCTATGTGGACAGACGTCTCCATGAACTTTATAGTGGGCCTTCCTAAAGTCAGGAACAAGTACGTCAACATGGTGGTCATTTATTGCCTCTCGAAGTATGCTCATTTTTGTGCCTTAACCCACCCTTTCACACCAACACTAGTAGCACAGGTTTTCCTTGATCATATTTTCAAGTTACATGGCATGCCCACCTCTATTGTATCTGATTGTGAAACAACTTTCGCCAACACATTTTGGCAAGAGCTATTTAAATTGTAGCGAACCCAACTAAACATGAGCACAAACTATCACCCCCACTCTGAAAATCAAACAAAAGTAGTCAAAAAATGTTTGGAAACCTACTTGTAATGTTTGTCTTTAGACAAACAACATCAGTGGGTGCAATGGATCCCCTTGGCAGAATGGTGGTACAATACTTCCTATCATATGACCACTAAAATGACCCCATATGAAGGAGTGTATGGTCGATGCCCACTTATAGTCACTACCTATATTCCAGGAACATCAAAGGTCCAATCTATTGATACAATGCTGCAAGGTCAAACAACCACCCTAGCAGCTCTAAAGGATAACCTCCACATGGCCCAAAATTGCATGAAGCAACATGCAGACAAACATCATTCAGAAAGGGTTTTTCAGGAAGGTTATCAGGTGTCCTCAAGCTCCAATATTACAAACAAACATCTCTCAAATCCCAAGGACATCACAAGTTGGAAACCAAGTTTTATGGGCCCTACTAGATCATCAAGCATATTGGTTTAGTGGCCTACAAATTGGCCCTTCTAGCTACTTCCAAAATCCATCTGGTGTTCCATGTTTCCTGTCTAAAGAAAGTGGTCATACATAATTGCAAGGTCCAAACCATCCTTCCAGAATTAGATGAAGAAGGATCCCTTTGGATCCAATCAGAAGCAATCCTAAATTATCGTGAATGTCAGTTGTGTGGTAGAACTATCAAGGAAGTGTTGATCAAGTGGAAAGACACATCACCAAAGGATGAGACTTGGGAACCAATGACCATACTCCAACAATTTTTGCCCCTTCAACCTTGAGGACAAGGTTTCTTTTGAAGGGGGGTGGCATGTTAGGATCCAATCCTAACCCCTCTTCATGGGTCATTAGTTAGTAGGATATGTTTTCTATGTAATAAAGGATGATATTAGTTAATAATTCCTAATAAATAAAGGAGAATAAGTCAATGTCAGAATACCTAATAGAAGCTTCCGCTTCTAGAAAGACATTCCTCTAGAAGTTTCGTTAGAAGGTAGAAATAGTATAAATAAGAGTAGGAGGTATTGGATATTTTTTTCTTGAATATTATTGTAATAGAGCTATGCTCTACTGGAGGTTTCCTCCTCAAAGAGGAAAGTGAACATTGCTATGTTTATTAAAGGTGCTCTTTCTGGTGATTTTTTGTTATTGTTCTAGCTATAATCTTGTTGTTCCATTACTGCTTGCTAAATATTTTTGTTCTACATATTATTATTCATTTGGTATATTACAACGTGTCAGCCTGTGATTGAAGGAAGGAACAAGGGGAAACCCTTGTCGAATCGTACCTTGGGACATGTGTCATCAAATCTGAACCGTTGGATCCACGAGATAGATAAATCTTGGCCTTCCTTTGGAGGAGGCTAATTGGAGTGGTCACAGATACCAAGAAAGGCTTGATTCCAAAACTTAAATTTGGACTATTGAAAGGGGAACAACCATGATGAGTGATAGCCATTGATTTTTTGTAGATCCTACCACTCCCTTTTGATGAGTATTGACAAGGGAAGTGACGTTAGGATGATGGAAGTGTTGGTCAAGTGGATAGCATGGCATGGGAAATACATGTGTCATCACCTGAACAGATAAGCCAAGTGCACCCGTGATGACGTGTACACCATGCCAAGTCCAAGTGGAGGTCCACGTGTCGAGTGATAGTCATGCCATGTTTCATGGCCCTTTGGCACAATGAGGGGATGGTCGTAACCTAATACATGTGCCACATGTCTCAAAATCATGTCTTGGGGGTGAAAAATGTCTCCCTGGGAGTGGCCCACTATCAAGGATCATACAAGAAGAGTATTGGGAAACCTTATGTACTTGTCTGAATCATGGCCATTAGATCTTCAGGGAGGATATCTTGACCGTCCATCATAAGGATCCTTTTGGAATGAATTGATAGACCCCAATGGAGTGGCTCTGAGAGGAGATCCTAGCCATTGATCCATCAAAATCGAAGGAGTTCTGAGAGGAGAGTTTGGCCATTGATTGGTTGAAATCGAAGGATCTCCAAGAGAATATCTTGTCTATCCCTCGCAAGGAACTTCATGGAATGGATCAGGGAGTTATACTCTGATGGGAAAGCTCCGATATGAAATCCAAACCATCGGTATGCCAAGGTATGAGAAACCCCGCAGTCGACCTGGATCATCGATTTTCAGTTGAAGGTTTAAGCAAGTGACATGGATGGTGCCACATGTCAAGCATAGAAGGTGCCATGTGGCATGGATATTTAGCACTTGTAGGTGAACTTGTGTGGAAATTATGAGTGCCATGTGTCTAGCGGTGATAGTGTTGCGTGTCCTACAGGGATCGTGTTATGTGTCAAGAGTATGAGGCATAGCCGAAGAACTTCGACGAAATCCTATCCATTTATCGCCAAGTCCCTAGAACTGTCCAATCTGTCGGAGGAGGGATGCCTTCGGACTCGACAATCGAAGAGTGAAAAATAAACTGTCATGGGAACACTCCGATGGGAGGATCTCGATAGCTACAGAAGATGACAAAAACTATTCGATAAACATTGGCCAAGGTGTGACACGTCCACACCACGAAGTATGGTGCGTGTACCAGGAAATAAACATCAGTACCACATAGGAGGACATGTGTGATAGAGTGCCACGTGGGGGACACATGGTAGTGAGGTGGCCATAACTTTCAATCTAGAGCTTGTTTTTGAGAAAAATTACAGTCATTTGAAAAATCTTGACGAGCAAAATATGGTGGTGCATCGAAAGGAAGTTTTGAGTTCGTTAAGGGAAACAAAATTTTAATATCCCGTTCCCTTAAGAGCTACTTAGGGAGTTAAGTGTGTTACAATGTGGTATCAGAGAAAGGAAACTACACTTGGCTTGCTTGGGCTCATGAAAGAGTTGAATAAATTTTATTGGAAAATTTATAAGGGGGAGGGTACACTACCCTACCCTATTCATAAATTCCTATTAATTATCATCCATATTCCCAAGCGTTTAATCCTTTGCACTTTACCACTTTTTCCAAGAGGTGTTTTCCCCATAGTATAGCGGGAGGTTGGGGGGGTGGTAATAGAACCACCCTCAAGAGTGCAGTGGTGGCCTTATTGACCACCATGTGTCCCTTAGTGGATATTCTAAAACCAACAGTGAAGAGTAACTTTGTTTTTTTAACTCACGTGTGACTTATGTGTGTGCTTTTGATCAGAACCATCGATCCTTTAGTGTAAACCACGACTATTTTCATGGTATATAATGATATGGATTGTTTATCTGACTGTGATCAACGGTCACGAGTGTAACTTACCCATCAGGAATTTGACCATGAATACCACGATTCAAAGATGGATATTGAATCAACCTTTTGATCTGACAGTTCTTGAGTCACTATTTTACCTAGCATATGAATTCGACGAATTTCAATGTGTAAACAATTAACACCCGAAATATCAAGACTGATAATGTACTTTCATTATTATCCTTGAGGATTTATTTTAAATCGTATTACTGGAAAAAAAAAGGATGATATTGTATGTTTCTCTTCCATGAATAAAAATGAATTGTACATTGCTATTATATGTTTAATGATGAAGCTATTTTCTTTTAAAAAATCTCCTATGTTGTTTATAATATGGTGGATAATAAACTAAAGAAAATTGTTGATCTTTAGCACTTAACCAGTCAGTGACCTTCTATACAACCTATAAGAGAAAGGATGGTGACATGCCATGAATGGGGAGAGAGATCCCATAATAAATAAGAATAATATGATGAAAGGAGAGTGGTAGAAACCCCTCCAAATCTAGTTGAGACTGTGAGAACTCTCATGGAAAAGCTACATATATTTAAGGATGATAATGATAGGCTGATGAAAGACTAGGAAAAATAGACTGAATTAAATTCATTCCTACTGCAAAGTCTTTCAGATATACATAGACAGTTACCACATGGAGAAAAATCTAGTAATGTGGACAAAGACCACACTGAGAAAATATAGAGCCTACCTGAGATACATAGGCATGGTCCTGAAAGCAACAATGCAAGAAGAAGAACTCCCAAGAAGTATCAACATGGAGCCAATAGGAATTCCAAGAAAAAAGACTCATATAAATATTCCTCTAGTGAAGGGGAATAAATCTCCAAGGAACTGTCCAATAGTGAGACTAGTTCAAAATCTTAAAGGAAAATAAAGAAGAGGAAGTACTCCAAGGGTGGTGACCCTGAAGAATTTAAGAAATCCAAGCCACCCAGTTTTGATGGGGAAATAAAAAAGGGGGAAGAAGCATAAGATTGGCTACTTGGCCCGAAGAAGTATTTCAAATTTCATGATTACTTTGAAAACCTGAAGGCCTGAATAACCATATTAACATGAATGGAAAGACCTCTATTTGGTGGGAGGACCTTAGAAATGTAAAGGGAATATGAGAAAGGGAGTTGTCTTGGGGTAAATTTGAGAAATATTTCAAGAAGATGTACTTCTCTAAAAGGTACTATGATGAAAGAACTAAGGAGTTATATGAACTCCAGTTGGGAAAACTCACCATAGATGAGTATATCAATAAATTTATGGATTTATTGAGGTATGTACCATATATAAAGGATGAAAAGGTAAAAATGAAAAAATTCGTTAGTGGGATACCTCAATCCTTCTGGAACATGATTGAGTTTGATGAACCTAAGACCTTGGAAGATGCCATTCAGAAGGCTAAGTACCTATATGAACAATTCAATCACAAGGCAGAACATCCCAAGGACTCGAAGAAGAAAGGGGATAATCCCTCAAAGTTCAAGAACTATGGGAAGAGTTCTAGGAAGAGCCTTCCCACTAAAAGTGTGAATCGACCGAACTTTCCATCTCATAGTGGAAATAAAACCTTTGGATCAGCCCATGGGAGGACTGAGAGTACAAAGAAAGAACCCTTAAAATGATGGGGTTGTGGGCAAGAACATTTACTTAGGGATTGCCCTCATAGGAAGCCAAAAAATAGGAGAGTCTACAATGTCAAAGAGGCTACAACAATTGATGATGTGGCCAGGAGTATACCAAAAAATTATGCAGCTTTGGACAATATACAAGCAGACCATAAAGCCTCAGTAGTGGAAATGAAAGGTATGATTTCCAACCATCTTGTTTCTATTTTGATTGACCTTGATTCTAATTTGAGTTATATTTCCCCTCAAACTGTTGAGAAGTGTAAATTACAACAAGTAAAACATGCTAAACCATGGCTGGTACAACTAGCCACTAGAAAAAAAAGAAAAGTAACAAAGGTCATAACAACATGCCAAATCCTTATGAATGGGATTTCTACAAAGCAACCTTAAACATCCTTTCTCTAGGATCTTATGACATGTCGATTGGCATGGATTGGTTGGATACCCACACCAAGTTGGACTGTTATAACAAAACATTAGAGTGTGAAGATGAGGAAGGGAAGAAAAGGACCCTAAAATAAATTCAAAATCTTGTCTAAGTGAGACAAATATCCTCCCTTTAAATGAAGAATTATTGTAGGAAAGGATGTCCCTTGTATGCAATACAAGTATTGAACTCAATTGAGGACCATAAACCTAACCTAGAATACTATCCTATATTGAGGGAATTTAGAGATGTGTTTCTTGAAGAGGTATTAGGCCTACCTCCAAGAAGAGACATTGATTTATCCATAGAACTTGTACCTGGGGAAATACCAATGTCTAGAGCACCTTATAGGATGAGTACCCTAGAGCTAGTTGAGCTCGAATTACAATTGAAGGAATTGTTGGACAAGGGTTATATTCAACCTAGTTTGTCTCCTTGGGGAGCACTAGCCTCATTTGTGAAGAATAAGGATGGTACACTCAGTTTGTACATAGACTATAGAAAACTTTAAAAAATGACCATTAAAAACAAATATCCCTTGCCGAGAATTGATGACCTATTTGACTAGATAAGAAGTTCTACAACCTTCTCCAAGATTGATTTGAGATTTGAATACCATAAATTCTGGATCAAGGATGAAGACATCCACAAAACAACCTTTAGGAAAAGGTATGGGCACTATGAATTTGTGGTGGTTCCATTTGGTATTACTAATGCACCAACCACCTTCATGTGCTTGATGAATAGTGTACTCAACAAGTTCTTGGAAAGATTTGTATTAGTTTTCATTGAGGATATTGTTAGAAAAACAGGACCGCGGAGCAATAAAATAAAACAAATGCAGAAACAAAACACAGAAGACACACAATACAAGAGAGACACATATTTACGTGGTTCACCCAGTGTGGGCTACGTCCACCAGAGAAATTGCCAGGTCCTTCCTTTATTATTATCTAGCAAAGGAAGGGAAACAACCTACAGCAAAACCCGCTGTAACTTCCTCTTCTTTCTCTCACAGTATCCTCTCTCAGAATACAATATTCACCACCATACATAGCCATAATACATTTCCCTCATAAAAGAGGGTTGCCTTCTAGGGAAAAAAACCCTAACATAATCTCTACCGTTAGATCTGCGACCTTATAATGAACGGTCAAGATTTACAATGAAATTACAATATACTTTTACAAGGCAATTTTTGCTTCGAGGGCTTCACCCCCGAACCCCTGCTAGGGGCCCACTTTCCCCCAGACCCCCCAGCCAGGGGGATAGGCTCCCCGGACCCCGCAGAGGGGGTACCCCCCCTCTGCACTCCCCCGCATGGAAGAGTGTACATACTTCTGGGGTGTAAATACTTCATGGGGTATAAACATCGCTGAAAGCAAGGACCTCTGAATCAGGAAGATAATCAGGCTCCACAACCAACAATCTCCCACTTGGAGACTGATCTCAACAACTCCACCGCTGTTGTATATGCTGGACTCTTAACCTTCTTGGACCTGGCAAATTTCTCATTTTCATCTTCATTCTTGAAGACCAACAGAAACTAAGCAGGAACTCAGTTTCTCCCTGGTTACTCCCTTTGTTAACATGTCTGCAGGATTCTGGCTAGTGTGTATCTTTTCCATCTTCAATTGTCCATCTTCCAAGGTGGATCGTATGAAGTGGTACCTCAACTGTATATGCTTAGTC
>ML817004.1:62192-86002 GCA_009831015.1 Picea engelmannii
GCTAAGGTATTTATTTGACCAACCCAAACTAAATGCTAGACAAGATAGATGGATGACTCTCATCAGTGAGTTTGATTTTGAGATCAAACACATTAAAGGGAAAGAAAATAGAGTGGTTGATTCCCCTAGTAGAAGCATGGAAATGATCCACTTGGTAGCTGTAAGCACCTGTGAAACAAAACTCTAAGAAAGAGTTAAGGGTGCACATGAAGTGGGTGAATATTTCAAGACAGTAAAGGCATATCTAGAACAAAATCCCATAGGAATGAAGTATGATTGTTACCAATTGATGAGTGATGGCCTAATAACTTACAAAGGCAGGTTGTATATCCTAAATTGTGACGAATTGAAGAGGTTCATCATGGATGAACTTCATAAAGACCACATACTGGTCATTCTGGTTACCCAAAAATGATAACAACCACCAATAAATTGTTCTATTGGCCAGGAATAAAAAAGGACATAGTTGTATATTTAGCTAAATGTTTGGAATGCCAACAAGTTAAGGTGGAACACAAGCATCCAACCAGGCTGTTACAACCCCTACCTAATCCAGAGTGGAAATGGGAAACCATTTCCATGGATTTTATCACAGGAATATCCGAAACAATCAAGCAAAATGATGCCATCATGGTAATTGTGGACAAGCTGAGCAAAGATGCTCACTTTGTTCCGGTAAAATCCACTTGTAATGCAATAGATATTTCCAATATCTTCATGAAATAAATATTTAGGCTACATGGAATTCTAAGGAAATCATATTTGATAGAGATGCAAAATTCACCTCAGAGTTTTGACAATATTTGTTTACTGGTTGTGGAACAAAATTATTGTTTAGTACAACCTATCACCCTCAAATCGATGGGAAAACAAAAAGGGTAAACCGAGTATTGGGAGACATGTTGAGGATGCATGTGATGCATCAACCCAAGAAATGGGAGGAATAGCTACCCTTGGTAGAATTTTCCTACAACAATGGCTACCGGGAATCCTTCAAAATGAGTCCCTTTGAGGCTCTCTATGGCAGAAAATGCAATATCCCAATCAATTGGGATAATCTAGTGGAAAGAATTACACTTGGGATAGACATGTTGATGGAGTTAGAACAACAAGTAACTCGAATAAAGAAAAATCCAAAAGTGGCCCAAGACAGGAAGAAGAGCTGCGTAGACATCAAAAGAAGTCATAAAGAGTTCAAAGTAGGAGATAATGTGTATCTCCGAATTAGACCCTGAAGAAGCTCCTTGAGAATGGGAACATGTGCCAAGATGACACTCATATTTTGTGGACCTTTTGAAATTCTAGATAGAGTGGACCTGTAGCTTATATATTGTCTTTACATCCCACAGTAAAAGCACATAATTTTTTCCATGTTTCATTGCTAAAGAAATATGTACATGATTATGCTCACATAATTGACTGGTCTATGATCCAGGTGGAGCCAGAGGGAGAATTCCTACCAGAACCACAATGTATCCTAGACAGGAAAGAAATATCTCTCATGAACAAAACCATTGCATAGGTCAAGGTGTAGTGGAAACACTTTGGTCCAGATGAAGCTACATGGTAAATGGAGGATGCCATGAAACACACATATCCTTTTTTGTTCACTGCTTTATATAGAGTTTTTGTTGCAGATAGAACACCGAGGGCAATTTTCCTTTAAGGGGGAGGGGACTGTAACACGACTATCTCCCCCAGTATGTAAATATAACTATTATCATGACCAAACTATGAACATGTATGTTATGTGACCATTGAAAGACAATGGACCTTTTGATCTATTTTGTAATGTGAATATTGATTATTAATGCAATAGAGAAATTTTGAACTACTGTTGAAGGGATGACCTTCACAGGTTACGATGTCACGAGAGGAATGGTGAAAGAGGAAGGAAATTACTATTTGAAATGACCCTACCAAGAAGTACCCTGTAAAATTAAAAACAATGCAGACCCTAAAATATCCTCTGCCTAGAAATTTGAATACCATTCAAGATGTTAGTTGAAATAATTCCCTTGGAAAATTAAGTAAGGATGGGAAGAGTACCATCGATAAAATTTTGGAATGAACCAAAATACCTTGGGAAAGAAGACATGGAAATAAAGGGGCAAGGACAGAGGAGAGGGAATACAAAGGTGGGAAAGAGGCCTAAGCATGGGAATATAGATGAGGAGAGAAGTCTTTGGTTTAGGCATCAAGGAAGGGAAAAATTTACAAACCTTCCCTGAAAAATCTTGCAGAAATATTCTCATGGTATTGTACCTTGGCTAAGGGGTGGCTAGTTATCGCAGAGAATAGTGCAACCTTTCCTATTGTTGGGTGGAGAGTGGTTCTCCCTTTAGTAGTAGCCAACATACTCAAATTATGTAGATAAGTAACTTGTTTATTACTATGTATTGATTTAAATGCGTGTATGGTTGAATGAAGAACATGACGCTTTTGGATATGAATACTCGACCTATGAGATTCATTGTGTATTCTGTAGTATTCACAGGTCGAGTATTCATATCCAAAAGTGTCATGTTCTTCATTCAACCATACACACATTTAAATCAATACACACACACACACACACATATAGTTGTTGTGCATGTGCATAACCTAAATCCATGTTCTAACATGAGGGGAAAGATGTCCTTGCTTACCGTATGCATTGTTGTAACTTATGTGTGTACCTATTCATCACAGAGTTGGGACGCCTGAAATTAATAAGTCTTTCAGGAAATGGGGTGATACAAAGAGACCTTAGGAAAACCATGGAGTGCCTTGGACAAGAGCGAGGTCCCTGAGACTCGTTAAGTCTTGTAAAGGACTCAGATAAAGGCTTCTTGAAAGAGGCTAAGTCTTGGAGTGGACTATTAAGCCAAGGGGAAACCCTGACTCACCTCGGAGGATCATAACTGTTTCTTTGGGGTAGTGGTTAGATCTGGTCCCTTTATTTGATCAAGGGTGAGATTTAATCTTAGCCATCGATCTGGCAGAATGGATAGATTTCGACCCTCCATCGGAGCAAGTTGTGATGCTTGGAGAGGGTGTGCCCCAAATCAACAAGGGTCATTGAATCCATCAGAGGGTATCTATGGAATATTTTGGACCGTTAGATCCATCGTGGTGGATATGGCCAGAGACCAAGGGAATATAAGACCCAGTGCCATCACGACCATTGGGTTCGACACGGTGGTCATATCTCAACAATATATCGTAGAGGGAGTGTTATCAAAGTCCCCTGGTTGGAGTAACCTTGGATGCCAAGGTGGAGGAATTCCAAAAATGGAAGTGTGAGGGACGATCTAGGCTATGCATCTGAGGATAACCCATGATTAATATCCATTGTAGAACATTGTGGTTCTTGTTTGGTCGAGATTAAGAGAAGCGGTGACATAATTGTGATGTGTCATGCTGACCATGGTCACCAACGTGTCCAGNGGGGGGGGGGGGGCTATCAGATCGTACCTTGGGATAGGTGTCATTAAACTTGAACCATCGGATCCACGAGATAGAGAAATCTCAGTCATCCTTCAAAGAAGGATGATCGGAGTGGTTGTCGATATTAGGAAAGGATTGATTCCGAAGGAGCACTCCGAAACTTAAATCTGGACTGTTGAAAGGGGAACAACCATAATGAGTGATAGTCGTTCATTTTTCGTGGACCCTACCACTCCCTTTTGATGATTATTGATAAGGGAAGTGACGTCACAATGATGGAGGTGATGGTTGGGTGGCTAGCATGGCACGTGAAATACATGGGTTGTCACTTGAATGGATAATCCAAGTGCATTCGTAACGATGTGTATGCCACGCCAAGTCCGAGTGGAGGTCCACGTGTCGAGTGATGGTCAAGCCATGTGTTGTGGCCCTTTGGCACAATGAGGGGATGGTTGTAACCTGATGCGTGTGCCACATGTCTCGCCAACGTGTCTTGGGGGTGACAGGTGTCTCCCTTGGAGTGGCACACTATCAAGGGTCATACGAGAAGAGTATTGTGAAACCTTATGTACTCGCTCAAATCCTGACCGTTAGATCTCTGGGGAGGAGATCTTGACCGTACATCATAAGGAGCCTTACAGAGTGAATCACGGGGATACACCCTAATGGAGGGGCTCCGAGAGGAGATCTTGGTTGTTGATCCATCGAAATAAAAGGAGGTCCGAGAGGAGATCCTAGTTGTTGATTCGTCGAAATTGAAGGAGCTCCGAGAGGAGATCTTGTTCGTTGATCCGTCGAAATCGAAGGAGGTCCGAGAGGAGATCACGGTCATTGATTCGTCAAAATTGAAGGAGCTCCGAGAGGATATCCTGAGTGTTGATCCGTCAAAATCAAAGGAGTTGCGTGAGAAGATCCTATCTGTCCCTTGCAAGGCACTTCACAGAATGGATAAAGGAGTTATACTCTTACAGGGAAGCTTCGAGATGAAATCCAAACCGTTGATCTACCAAGGTCTGAGAAATCACACAGTTGACCTAGACCGTCAATTTTCAGTTGAAGGTTTAAGTAGGTGACATGGATGGTGCAACGTGTCATGATGCAGGTAGTGCCATGTGTCGAGCATAGAAGGTGCCACATGGCATGACGATTTAGCACTTGTAGGTGAACTTCTGTGGAAATTATGGGTGCCACGTGTTTTGCAGGGATGGTGTTACGTGTCAAGAGTATGAGGCATAGTCGAAGAGCTTCGACAAAATCCTAGCCATCTATCGCCAAGTCCCTATAACCCGTCTGATCTGTCGGAGGAGGGATGCCTTCAGACTCAGTAGTTGGAGGGTGCAGAATAAACCATCGTGGTAACACTTCGATGGGAGGATCCATATAGCTACGAAAGATGACAACAATTATCTGATAAACATTGGCCGAGGTGTGACATGTACGCACAACGAAGTATGGCACATGTACCAGGAAATCCACATCAGTACCACGTAGGAGGACACGTGTGATAGAGTGTCAAGTGGGGGACATGTGGTAGTGAGGTGGCCATAACTTTCGATCCAGAGCTTAGTTTTGAGCAAAATTACAGTCATTGGAAATATCTTGACGAGCAGAAGATGATGGTTCCATCGAAAGAAAGTTTTGAGTTGGTTAAGGGAAACAAAATTTTAATACCTCATTCCCTTAAGAGCTACTTAGGGGGTTGGGTGTGTCACAAAATTCACCTTAGAGAAACAACCAATTTGAGAAACTATAAAACATTTATTAGCCAGGAGCAAGACATATGCACTTTATTTTGAGCAGAGGCCCTCCCAACAAAAGATGAATGAAAAACAAGACAATAATTTTGGCTATTTCCATGCGTTATAAGTGCCCCGAAAGGACCTTCTTGACACAAAGAATCTAAAGAGTTGATGTTGAACATTTTGCAACATTTATAAGGCTTCCAACATGAGAGATCAACCGAGTGCCTATCATTCCACCAATCAAACTTGCAAGGTTTGGAACAATATCTTGTATCCTTGACATAAGGTAAGAGTGAAGTTATTTTTGATGTTATAAGAGTTCTATAACCCTTTAAGTAAATTGCTTGATGTCTATTACATTAGTAGGAGAGATGTCTTGCCCCATGGATGCCTTAGCAACCTCAGTAATATCCTTAGCTTTGTTTTCATAACCAATTAACTTTGTTAACTCAAATAAGGCATCCTCTAACTTTTGGAACTAATTTACTATTTCTTGTTTTCTTAAATTAATATTAGATTTTATTAGTGAAATTTGGGCTTATTCTATAATGTGTATATGCATGTGTATATGTATAATTATAATTAGTCTATTTTTGATCTTAAATTATTCTCTTACAAATTTGGGCATAAGGTTGTAAATGATTTATGTTGTTATTTGTAATAGGCGTTGTCTAGCTATTCTACCAAATGACTTTTTTCGTCGGAATCCAGTGATATAAATTTACACGAATCTTTATTTTTTGTTGTTCAAAATCCATCTCTGAATGCAGAAATGGATTCAACGTGCTGAAAAAACCCTTGGGACACTCGGATTATAAAGAAATAATCACTGAGGGTGAGTAAAAAAAATTCACCTAGAGAAACAACCAATTTGAGAAACTATAAAACATGTATTAGCTAGGAACAAGACATATGCACTTTATTTTGAGCAGAGGCCCTCCCAACAAAAGATGAATGAAAAACAAGACAATAATTTTGGCTACTTCCATGCGTTATAAGTTCCCTGAAAGGACCTTCTTGACACAAAGAATCATAAGGTTGTAAATTATTTGTGTTGTTATTTGTAATAGGTTTTGTCTAGCTATTCTACGAAATGACTTTTTTCGTCGGAATCCGGCAATATAAATTTACACGAATCTTTATTTTTTGTTGTTCAAAATCCATTTCTAAATGCAAAAATGGATTTAGCGTGTTGTAAAACCCCCTGGGCACTCGGATTATAAAAAAATAATCACTCGAATCTACGAATCTAATAATTTCTAACTAGATTTCAGATAAATATACCCGAAAAAAAATCAACATTTCATAGAACGTTTAGCCTACAACTTTGTAATATTGAAACTTATTGATTATATACAAGAATAAAATTTGACGAACAAATTGTCCCTCACTAACCAATTTATACTTCAAATACAAATACGGTACAACCATAAACTTTCTTCATTAAAATATTCATTACAATAGTCAAAACATGTATTGCAATAATTAAAACCAATCAAATTTTAAAAGCTTTTTAATTTTGATATTCCAACCCTGGTCATATGGTCACATCCCATACACGTGGATTACATTGAATTAAAGAAACATTATTGTATTAGTTTAAAAAGGTAAGAGTGGGCATGCGCAAACCCATCCGTGTATACCCTCGTATTAAGGAAACATTATTCTATTTTACCTTAAAAAAGGTACGTTTACGTTAAAGGGAATTAAAACCATATTTGAAACCTGAATGAAAATAGCTTATTCTAGGTACACAAAGTTGATACAAGACCTCTAATAGTGACATAACTTTTTACTATTTTCTACGCATCATAACTTTAGAGATTACCTCTCCATACTTCTAGAAAAGGATATATTTGATAAGGATGTTATGACTGTAGCATGATTCACATGGTATGACATATAAAAAAATAAATAATAATATAGATTAAATAAATGACTTTGACGTGACGATTTGATGTCTCACATGTTACCTTGAGCTAAACTGTAGTATTCCGTTGTAGCCATTGTTGTACCCTAAAAGAAAGTGTCATGTTGAAAAATATATAATTTAATTTATTAATATTTGCGAGTTTCTATATTTGGGTATGGGATTATTACGAGTTTCTATATTTGGGTATGGGATTATTTTGTAGCCATTGTTGTACCCTAAAAGAAAGTGTCATATTGAAAAGTATATAATTTAATTTATTAATATTTGCGAGTTTCTATATTGGGTATGGAATTATTACGAGTTTCTATATTTGGGTATGGGATTATTATAGGAAGTATGCTTCTTTGTGTTTTCGAACATTAATTTTTATAGGGCGTACTTGTTATAATGATTTTTCATTCTTTTTGGTTTTTGTGACTGGTTTTTTTTTTTAAATTTATTATTATTCTTATTCTTATTATTTTTTTTCATAATAAATAAATATGAAACAATACAAAAAATATATGAGTATATGAGGATAAAAAGAGAAAAAAATAAAAAATAAAAAATAAAATAATAATATATATATTTAAAACTTTTTCATCTAAAAAAAAAAATCAATTTTATATTCTAGGGTTTACCCTAGGTGCCATCCTCGAAATGAGGGGAATTAGTTGGGAGTTTTCCTCGAGCAAAATTGTAAAAAATGGCTAATTTGAGATTTTTTTTGAAAAAGCCTTATATCCTTGAATACAGTCTACATTTAGTAGAAATGAGTGTTCTAGGTGAAAAATGTGTTTGAAACACTAATCAATACTTTGAGGGTGAGTGCAAGTTAATGATGGTCTCTCATGATGCGTTACTCGCAATGCAAACCTAGAAAAACAATAATCTATTAACTTGGAGGGATTATTCAAGGTACTTTTACAATGAATTTGAATATGGTGTAAAAAGATGAAACACAGGAAATTGAATTATCTTTCCGAATATACAACTTTTATTCATAGAAATTGTAAATAACTATGTCAAATTTGATTTTTTATAACAATAGTATCTTTTTTTCCCAACAAAATCTAAAGTATATGTTTTTGTTCATGCAGGTGTTGAGTACCTTAACTATGGAATTTCATTCCAAAAACTTGTACACTTGTAGATAACTCGTTTTTCTTGTGCCATTGGAAATTTATAATATTAAATTTATATATTTTTTTAATTATCAAAGTCAACATTTCCCTGAAATTACAATGTCTTTTGTTCGTGCAGGCTAAGAGGGTCTTAACATGATCAAAACAATTTTTTTTTAGATCATAGATATTAGTCTCCTCTAGTTTTGCATATAACTCATTCGAGAAATGGTTAAGCTGAAAAAAGTTATAGCATATAAATAAGAGATGTATGTATTCTAGGATTTTGATATATGCGAAAACAAAATAGATTAAAAATAGTAAACAATCTTAATATATATATATATATATATATATTGAGAATATACATAGTCGACTCTATCTATGTTTGTAGTTTCGTCAACAATTGAAATGTTTAGCTATAGAAAAATAATGTCAAAGATAGATATATAGAGAGGTATTCACAAAAATGGAGGTTTTTATCAAATTGTAGACCGAACCACTAGGTTTGTCATCCCGAACCTAAATCTGAGACAACCAAGTAAGCATACACATTGTCAATCCCGCCCAAATTTTTTTGAATTCAAAATAATGCCTACACATTCCTAAGAGCACGCTCACGTTTCTAAGAGCATGCATGCGCTCTTATAAGTTATTTGTTCTTTTTCATTCCCATGTCCCTCTCTCTCTCTCTCCTACATCTACACCCCCTCTATGTCTCCCTCTCACTCTCCCTCTCTACCCCGCTATCTATCTCCCTCGCTCTCCCTCACACTCCTATACATGGTAAGACCTAGACATGGCAAGACTTAGACATCACAGGGTATGGAAATACATGCCTCATACTCTCACTCTCTCTCTCTCCCCCCCTTTGTCCCTCTCTCCCCTATTACACCCCCCTCTCTCTTCCACCCTTTCTCTCTCTCCTCATTGTTTGTCTCAGTCTCACTCTCTCTTTCCCCTCCTTTCTCTCTCTATTCCCCCTCTCTATCTCCATATGTATCCCCCCTTCCTCTTACTCTCTCTCTACCCCCCCTTCTATGTCTCCCTCTATACTCCCCTTCCTCTCACTATCCCTCTCTCTACCCTCCTTCTCTGTCTCCCTCTCCCTCCCTCTCAAACTCTCTCTCTACCCCTCATCTTTGTCTTGCTCTCTCCCCCTCTTGCAATCTCACACATTCTCTCTCTCTCTCCCCTCCTCCCTCTCTCTCTCCCTCCCTCCCACTATCTCTCCTACGTCTACGCCTCTCTCCTACATTTACCTCTCTCTCTCTACCCCCTCTCTATATTCCTCTCACTTCCTCTCACACTCACACTTTCTCTCTACTACCCTTCTATGCCTTTCTCTCTTTCCCTCCCACACTCTCTCTCACACACACTTTCTATCCCCTCTTTATGTCTTCCTCTCTCTCCCTCTCGCACTCTAACACACTCACTCTCTACCTCCCCTATTTGTCTTTCTCTCTCTCCCTCCCACACTCTCTCACACACACTTTTTATCCCCCCCTCTATGTCTTCCTCTCTATCCCTCCCACACTCTAACACACTCACTATCTACCTCCCCTCTTTGTATTCCTCTCTCTCCTCCCACACTCTCGCACACACACTTTCTACCCCCCCTTGTAATACCCCTGGGCCAAACCCGAGTTGAAATGTACTTACAAGTATGTGTATAGGCTGGTGAGCAAGGAACCTCTTTTGGCCAACGATTATGTTTAGTATTGTATATTTTCATTTAGAAATTAATGAAAGAAAACACGACTGCATGCAGACCATCCTGACAAGAAGAGTAAGGGGGTTGAACTCTACTTGAGTGGGAAAGGAGGTTAAGAATCTTAGCCAAAAAGGGCTAAACCTAAGGAGGCTTAAACAAAAGAGAATATTTTAATAATATTTTCTTAAGAATCTAATTTATGGACACATGTATATTGTGTTACCCTATTGTCATGCAAGTGGGTTAATAGAATTCCATGGAGTGACAAGTGTCATTCTATTGTCATGCAAGTACAGTGGGATCGATAAATCCCGATGAGAAAATGCAAAAAAGGGGAGTATTCTAGGTACGATATGGGAGGGGGGTTATGGAATGTGCAGTGAAAGATTTACTATTCGGCTGAAGAGCGTTGAAAGGGAATTGTTGGGAGAAGCATAAGAGGCGGGTTGTTAGGCCCATGTGCATTCTCTCCATGTGAGAGAATTACCAAGCTGAAGAAGAGAGTTGTAGGGTCGGTGTGCATTCTCTCCAAGTGAGAGAATTGTAGGGCATTTGATTCATAGAGGAGCCAAGATGTCGTCATATAACTCTGATTATTCCTTTCCATCTTGTTGTTGAAGCCTGGAAGGGAAGTGGGCAGCCATAGGGGGCTCACTTCCTGGGTGGGACAAGCATGTGGGGAAAGTAGAGTCTGTAGAACTTGGAACATGTATTGAGATAATGTTGTTGCTGAGAGACCTCCTGGGATAGATTATCCTTGACCAAGTGGAGTTCAATCCCAACTTAGGGGTGACCTGTTCTTAGTTTGTGGGGAATAATGTCCAAGTTTAGGAGAAAATTCATAGGTCTGCATGCAATTGGTGGTTCAATTGTTCCAGATAAGTGTTCATTATGTGCTTGGTTAATTGTTGTTGATTGAGAATATATGAAATCCTGTGTTGAATACTAGTGTGCAAATTACTATGAAATTTGGTCATGCATAATGCATGATGGTGAAATTCGGAGGCTATTGAGAAGACATATCTAGGTACCCGTGGTAAAAATGTCAGCTCTTTATTCACTATAATTTTGGAGATACACTCTGTGGAAGATAGGTTTTTTGACTAGTCCTGAATCTAGTCATAAACATGTGTTCCAGGTAAAACAATCATAACATATTCATAGAGAATCCAAATGAGTGAGACCAATTTCATTGGAAAGAGTACGAGCTGTAGTTTCCTGTGTGCAAATTTCAGAATCTGATAAATATTGAGTGTGGGGAATTCTGTACAAGTTCTCTCTCCTGAATAAACCAGAATTGAATAAGGTCTACCATTTTCTCTATAACTCATTTTCTAGGAGGATTCAAGGAGTGAAACTTGGAAGAGTTTCAGAGAATACATTGAGTAATATTATATATAGGATCAGAGTATTCCAAGAAGTGAATAATTGCAGAAGTTGAAGAAGTATCAAGAAGCATTATCAGGTTCTATGTGATGGTTGGTTGATGGTTATAATTTAATGTAAAGTTTTATTATCTCTCATATATTCTTGGGTGGGAGGAAGGGGAAAGGATGGAGAGGTAAACCCTCTCTTGATATTGGAGGATTGTATCTTCCTTTTGGAGGTTTACCCCTCCCTTTATATTTGGAAGTTGTAGCTACCTTTGGAAGTCATTACTTCCTTTGAACAATAATACATGATTACTTATTATATATTGTGCATGGTGTATTAGTGTATCTCTTATACTATTCTTAATTGTTCATTGGATAGTATTCATTGTTGATTGTATATAAATTGAAGTACAAGTTCAAAAATACTGATTGATCTAAATACTGATTCACCCCCCTCTCAGTATTTTCAACAATTGGTATCATAGCAGGTTTCCTTCAGAACAATTTAACCACTGGAAGGAAAATCATGAGCAGAGATGGATGACCATGAGCACATTCCAAGTGGGATTCAATGATTTGATGGAAGCAATTATGCATACTAGAGTGATAGAGTGAAAAATTACATAACAACTTTGGGAGTAGAAATTTGGTACTCAGTTGTAAATGGCTATGTAATCCCAAAGAATGCTCCAACCGATCCAAATGAGAAGAAGCTTATGATTTGTAATTCAAAAGCTAGACATGTTATTCTAGGAGCATTGGCACCAACCATTGCTATAAAAGTGATGGGTTGCAACATTGTTAAAGAGGTATGGGACAAACTCAAGAGTATCTATGAAGGTGATCCAAAATTTAAGTAGGTCAAGCTTCAACGACATAGAGAAGAATTTGAAAATTTTAAGATGGATGAAAAGGAAGATATTGCAACCTATTTTCTTAGAGTTGATGAATTTGTTAATGCTCTCAGAGGAGTAGGTGAAGATCTCAATGAATCCTTGGTTGTACAAAAAGTGTTGAGATCACTTCTCTTGAAGTATGATGCTAAGGTCTCTGCCATTGAAGAAACTAGGGACTTGACTAAAATGACAATGGATGAATTACATGGGTCTCTTATAGCACATGAAATGAGAAGAGGTACAAAAATTGACCATCCAAACAATGAAGCAAACTTTAAATCCATAAATAAGAGAAAATACAAGGATAATGACCTTGATGAAGAAATAACAAATTTCGTAAGAAGGTTCCAAAAGGGAACTGGAAGATACAAAAGTAAGTATCCTCTCAAATGCTTTAACTTTGGTAGAATAGGACATATTGCTGAAAAATGCTACTATAAAAAGAGAAGTCTCAACGTTAAAAAGATCTTCTACTCAAAGGATGATGACATCTCCTTAGATGAGAGTGATGAAGAAGATAATGATGGAGTATAATTCCTCTTCATAACCCAAGAAACCTAGGATGATGATCACAAGAGTTCTAAAGAAGAAGAAATCATTTCTGAAGAAGATTCAGATGAAGAAACCAACCTTGATTCCTTTTGGGGATACAAAGACAATGTAGAGAGTGAACAAGAAGATGAGATTCTTGAAAAGTTGAAGCATGTTGAAATTGAAAATAGCAAGCTTAGAAACACAAAAATAATACTAAAAGGTGAATTGAGTAGTTGTGAAGAAGAGAATTACAAGATTGAAAAGACCATTGATAGATTGAAGGAACAATTAGAAGATTATGAGAAATTGAAAGTAGAATTGGATCACACAAAAGGGGAGCTACTATTGACAATAGAAAAGTTGAAGAAGTTTGAAGAAAGCACTGAAAAATTAGTTGAGATCCTTAGCAGTCAAAGATCTCCAAACGACAAGATAGGACTAGGATACAATGATAATTTGAAGACAATAAAACAAGAGAAGGAAGATGAAAATGATGAAACCAACACTCTAGAGCAAGTTGAACAACAAGATAGAAGACTAGAATTCAGAAGGAACGAGACATCAAGAAGATCCTCTCACGTCATGTATGAAAAAAATCATTAGGAAGGAAACTAAAAAATAATAGATTATGAACCCAGATGGACCACACCACAAAGAAGATCACTTACTCCTAGGTATCAAAATTTATTTCTTCGATGATGCAGTCCCCCCTTCTCTCCTAAGGGCTGCGTGACCTCCCAGTTTAGGATTGATCAAGAAATTGAGTCTAATTTACTCGTCGGGTCTCTTCTAGACCCCAAACCCACTTACACAGGTCCTTTCTCCAAATGTGCTTGTCGTATGAGACCCACAGTTTATTTCCTAAGTACTACCCAACTTCCACGCGAACCAAGCACTATCTCCTCCCAGCTAAATGCCTTCTCTCCCGTAACCACGACTGTGACCACCCGCCTAACCAATAGGCGCTTCACGACTTCGCTTGTTCGGTGTTTGCACTTTGTCAACCCTGAATCTCTGACTCCCGAAATGCCAATATTTTAGAGCGCCAAATCAATGGGTCACAATCCCCATGATCCAACGGTCCTGATTTCCTTTTTTGCGTATCGGGACTTCACATTTCACGAAGTTGTAGGACCGCTCACCTCCCTTCTCTCAATATCCAAAATCTCGATATCTCCCTGGGCAACCAATGGTCCAAATCTCTCCTTGATCCGATGGCTGAGATCAAATCGTGATTTCGTGATTCGCGAGTTCTTACAACTCCTCCTTTGACTTCTTTGAGTCACGAGTCGGAGAAACACTGATTTCTCATCATGTGTCCCCCTTGATGGACGGTTTTGATGATTTCAGAATTTTGCAACCCCTCTCCTCTTGTGTACTTTCAAAGCTTATCATTAGTGCACTTTACCTTGATTGAGAGACTACGATTCTTCTACGCTCAGACCGAATGGCTGAGATCTTTCCTCCTTTGTGCTTTCTCCTCGTTGTCTAGACGTTGATCGGATGATCCAGATATTTCCCCTTGATCTTACGCTTTCTTCAGACTTAGAATATTTTTGAAGGATTCAAAGACTTTGACCTTTATCCTTCCTGCGAGTCTGTTTCTTGGATCTCGTTAACACTTATGAAAAGTGTTATTCCTCCTGAGCTTGGTCTCGTGAAGGCTTCGACTTCCCACACACTCCTTACATTTCAGGGATTTTGATAACTCAGATCCGATGGATTTATCGAAGATACATTCCTCTCACCCTCTTGGAGTTCTCCTTTTTTGGTTCTTTGACTTCTTGAAAAGTCCCTTCGACACTTATTCGAACCTCAGATCTGTGCACTCCTTGCACCATATATTTACACAAGGTTCAAATTCTTGCGGACACCTGTGAATGCCTTGCACCAGTCTCTTTTCACTCCTTGCAAAGGGAAAGTTTCGTGATATCTCTTCTGAGCTTCAGAACCGAAACAGATTACGTCAACACACTCCTTCCTTTATGTGTCCACACCTTGCACCACTCGAGAGAAGAGAAACAATTGAAACTTATCCTAACATTCACAGTTCCATCTACTCATAACAAAATTCATTCATTTATTCATTCATGAAAACAAAATAACAGAGTATTTCAAAACAATGTCCACACCATAAATTGGGTCAATTTTCCTCTGTTATATTCATAAGTGAAAATGGTTACAATTGTAAATGAACAACAAAAAATGAAACTCTTAAATATCCTACTAACTTGCAACTATCTACCCTGCAACAAGCCACATTTGGGTGTCAAAAACTCTATTTATATCCGAGGGCTCTTAGGGTTTCCCCTGGCTACTTATCTACCTCACAACCTAACCTAAGACTATTTTAGTCGAGTCACATTCTAGATCCGGAGTGGAACTTCCCACTTCGCTCGCGATTTCTCAAGCCTTCCTCAAAAGGTTGTTTCGGTGTTGAGTTAAGGCATACTTCAAAAATGTCTACTGCAACTGCCAGCGTTGAGGTTCTGTATAGATTCCCAGATGTTGATAGGTCCTACTCCACGTGCTTGGCTCCTGCATCATACTCCCCTTGACAAAAATTCAAGGACTGTTGTCCATGAGCTCCTACACTGAATTTCCATGCTTCTGTATAGAAGCTTCATTTTCCCAACTGACATCTTCTATTGGGTGTCCCTTCCACTTGACCAAATATTCAAAATAGGTCTTCCTCTTGGTCTTTTTGCCAATCCTTTGATCAACAATCTTCTCAATCTACAGTTTTTCTACTATAGGCATTTGTTTCTCCCGCTGGACCTTCTCTCGATCTTCTGATCCCTTTGTGTCATCTTTCCTGTAAGGATACAGGTCTGAAACATTGAATATGGGCGATATTCCCACATCATCTGGTAGCTCAATCTCATAGGTGTTTGCATCAAACTTCCTCAAGATCTTACATGATTCTATTTTCTTAATTTTTAACTTGTTATATGTTCCCCTAGGAAACATTTCTTTCCTTATATGTGCTAGAACATGATCTCCTACTTCAAATTGAAGTTCTCTGCAATGCTGATCAGCTCTACGCTTGTACTCCTGGTTAGAACTCTGCAACTTTCCTCTGATCTGGCTATGGAGCTTCTGCATTTCTACAGCAAAATCATCTACTCCAACGCTCCTGATCTCACTTTGTTCCATGTCTCTCAACTTAGATACTCCCCTGGGTTGAATTCCATACAATATTTGGAATGGAATCTTTCCAATGCTCCTGTTTGGTGAGTCATTGTATGCAAATTCTGCTTGTGGTAGAATCTGATCCCACTGATTATGATGTTTAGTGACCAGACTCCTCAATAATTTCCCCAAACTTCTGTTTACCACCTCAGTCTGTCCATCTGTCAGAGGGTGATAAGCTAATCTGAAGGACAAATCTGTCCCCAACTTCTTCCACAGTGTTCTCCAAAAGAGACCAACAAATTTTGTGTCTCTATTCGAGACAATGCCTCTTGGTAGGCCGTGAAGTCTTACAACTTCCTTGAAAAACAGATTTGCAACATGCGTTGCATCATTGGTCTTCTGGAATGGGATAAAGTGTACCATCTTTGAAAATCTATCCATCGCCACAAATATGGAATCAAATCCTTTTTGTGTTCTTGGCAGTCCCAACACAAAATCCATGCTTATTGCATCGCAAGGCCTCTCTGGTATTGGCAACGGTTGATACAATCCAATGTTCTGTCTTTTTCCTTTTGCATGTTGGCAAATTCTACATCTGTTCACAAACTTTATCACTTCTATTCTCATACCCAATCAATAGTATGAACTTCTCATCTGTGCAAATGTTTTATCATGGCCAAAATGCCCAGCCAATCCTCCACTATGTTTTTCCTTCAGAAGGTTATTCCTCATTGAGAATTTTGGTATGCACAATTGATTTCCCTTGAACAACAATCCTTCTTGAATCATATACTCTATCCACTAGCTTTTGTCTCTCAGTACAGGACTTGTACATGCTTCGTATTCTTCTTTGAAATATGTATCATCACAATACATGTCCTTAAGGTGTTCAAACCCCAAGGTCTTCACCTGAAATTCCTGCAGAATCAAACATCTCCTGCTTAATGCATCAACAACTTTGTTAGCATTCCCAACAATATATTTTATGGAAAAAATAAAATTCTGCATAAACTCAACCCATTTCGCCTGCCTCAGATTCAATTTTTCTGTATGGTTATGAATTGTAAAGCTTGGTTATCACTATACAAGACAAATTACTATGGGACAAGGTAATGTCTCCACTTCTTCAAGTCTTGAATTATGGCATAAAATTCCTTATCATACGTGGAGTATTTTCTCTTGGTCTCATTCAACTTCTCACTGAAATAAGCAACAGGTCTATTATCCTGGCTCAAAACTACTCCAATTGCAACTCCACTTGCATCACATCTCACCTGAAATGTCTTTTCGAATTTCGGCAAGATCAGAATTGGTCGTTTTGTTATTTTCTCCTTCAGTATATTGAAACTCTTCTCGACTTCCTCTATCCATTTAAAATACTTGTGCTTCTTCTTCACTGTATCCATCATTGACACACAAATTCCACTGAAGTCTCTGATGAACTTCCTGTAGAATCTTGCTAATCCATGGAAGATCCTTACTTCAAACATGCTCCTTGGTGATGTCCATTCTCTGATTGCTTTCACCTTCTCAGGATCCATCTTCAGTTCATTCGAAGAGATCACAAAACCCAAGTAAATGAGTTTTGTCTTCATAAAAGAGGACTTCTTTAGATTTATCAACAACTTCTCTTGTTGTAGTCTCCTCATCACTAGTGTTAGGTGCCTCAAATTCTCCTCCTTAGTCTTGCTAAATATCAGTATATAATCTAGATACTTAACTACGAACTTTCCAATGAAATCTTTCAGTATTTCATTCATCAGCCTCATAAATGTACTTGGGGCATATTTTAAGGCAAATGGAATAACAGGCCACTCATACAAACCTTCATTTGTCTTAAAGGTTTTTTTCCACTCATCACCTTCTCTCATTCTAATATGGTGATATCCACTTTTCAAATCTATTTTAGAAAAGAAATTATCTCCACTTAAACAATCCATTAAAACATCCATTTTTGGTAAATGGAATCTACACCTGATGGTGATCTTGTTAATGGCTCTTGAGTCTGTACACATTCTCCATCCTCCATCTTTCTTTGAACTCGACATAGTTGGTACTGTGCATGGACTCAAGTTGTCTCTGACCAAACCCTTATCTAGTAGTTCCTGGACTTGGTTCTTCACTTCCTCATTCTCTTGAGGTGTCAATATTTATGTCGCTTTGTTCGGCATAATTTATCCTGGTATCAAGTCAATATGGTGAATGATACTTCTGATGGGTGGAAATGAGTTTGGCAGCTCATCCACTACTATGTCAGCAAAATTATCCAACAGTTCTTGAACTTCTTTAGGCAAATCATCCATTGAAGTACTTGCAAGGATAACTCTGGGTTTCCTCACCACAACAAACTGCATATCCTGTTCTTTCTTGACTTATTTCAGGAGTTTCTTCCCACTCATGAGAAGTATGCTCATGATGGCTTCCTCCTTCACTTTCTTCTCCTCTATTGGTAGCAACATGTGTGTCCTACCATTCTTTTCCAAGGTGTATGTATTTTTGCTCCCATCATGAATGACATTCCTATCAAACTGCCATGGTCTTCCCAACAAAATATGGCATACACCGATGGGAATTACATCACACATAATTTCATCTCTATATCCTCCTATATTAAATTCAACCAAGAATTGTTTAGTGACCATTACCCGGTGTCGTTTATGCAAACATGAGACTTTGTATGGCTTCAGATGTGCAGTTGTCTCCAACTCAAATTTCTCCACCATCTCTGTGGATACTAAGTTATCAATGCTCCCACTGTCAATTATCGCCTTGCAAACTCTGTCTTTAGTCTTGCAAGCTATTTTGAAGAGACTATTCCTCTGCACTGTCCTTTCAACTTCTGCCTCTGGTTTTAAGAGAACCTTCTTCAACATCAGGGATCTCCCATCCTCTTCTCCTTCTGCTTAAACATCTCTTCTTTGTGCTTCTGAAATCTGAGCTTCACCTCCTCCTTCTTTATTTTTCTCGGGGCATTCCCAAGACATGTGTCCTATCTTTCCGCAGGCATAACATCTTACTTATCCTCCTCCTCTTCTTCCTCTTCATCTATAAGAACTTCTTCCACCACCCTATCTTCCTCGGGGATTTTCTCCTCTTTCCGAGTGACTATGTGGTTTCTCAGTCTCGTCATTAGACTTATGTGATTTTCATGGGTAACTACCTTACCTCTGGTTGGGACTGGGCGTTTACCCCTTCCTCATTGGTTTTATTTTCTGGCCAACTTCTTCTTTGCTTTTAGTGTGAACTGATAAGCATCCTCCATTGTATTTACCGACATCATGCTGAGCTCATCCTATATTTCATATCTCAGGCCATTCATATATCTGGCAACTTTTTCTCCATCCCTCTCTCTTTGTTTAGTTTTGATGTTCAACCTATATAACTCCTCTATGTACTCCTTAATTGTCATCCCTTTCTGTCTCAGGTTCTACATCTTCCTAAACATATTGATCTAATAATCTTTGGGCATGAACTTAGCCTTCAACTTGGCTACCATTCTATCCCAATTCTTTATCTTCTATTTTCCTTGGCTCCTCCTCTCAGCCTGCAGTTAATCCCACCACAGTGTTTCATGTCCTTTGAGTCAGGTGACAGCTTGTTTCACCTTTCTTTCTTCATCGAAATCTTCATAGTCAAAATGTTTTTCCATGTATATTATCCAATCCAGTAGCTCTTCAACATATAAATTTCCTTCATACATTGGGACCTCTATCTTGGCTCTACCTCCCAATCTAACAACTTCTATCAACAAAATTTCTTTGGTGACATCCTCTTTTGCAGCTTCTTCGACTTCTATTGCTTCACTCTCTGCATCACTAATGTCTCCAGTATCAGGTGCTAGTCTTAGAGCTACCTCCATAACCTATAATATTGCATGAAGTTCTCGCATCTCCCTTTCTACAACTCTATTGGATAAAGGTACTTCCACTTGTCTCCTTGGTGGCATTGTGTTGACTGTCCATCACACACATAGTACAACTTCGAGTTCTTCTGTCTCCTCTCCTTTTCCTGCTATCTGTAAGCAAACTTCTACTATGATACCACTTGATGTAGTCCCCCCTTCTCTCCTAAGGGCTGCACAACCTCCTGGTCTAGGATCGATTAAGAAACTGATTCTAATTGACTCTTCAGGTCTCTGCTAGACCCCAAACCAAATTACATAGGTCCTTTCTCCAAATGCGCAGGTTGTATGAGACCCACGGGTTCTTTCCTGAGCACTGCCCAACTTCCACGCAAACTGGGCACTAGTTCCTCCCGGCTAAATTCCTTCTCTCCTGTGAACATGACTGTGACCACCGCCTAACCAACAGGTGCTTCGCGACTTCACGTGTCGGGTGTTTGCACTTGTGTCAACCCCGAATCTCTGACTCCCGAAATGACGATATTTCAGAGTGCCAAATCAACGGTTCATAATCCCCGTGATCCAATGGTCATGATTTCCTTTTCGTGTATCAGGACTTTAGGTTTCACAAAGTTGTAGGACCGATCACCTCCTTTCTCCAGATATCTAAACTCTTGATATCTCCCTGGGAAACCAATGGTCCAGATCTCTCCTTGATTTGATGGCTTAGATCAAATCATGATTTCATGATTCATGAGTTCTTACAACTCCACCTTTGACTTCTTTGAGTCACGATTCGGGGAAACGCTGATTTCTCGCCACATGTCCCCCTTGATGGACGGTTTCGATGATTTCAAAATTTCACAACCTCGCTCCTCCTATGTACTTTCGAAGCTTATCATTAGTGCACTTTACCTTGATCGAGTAGCTATGATTCTTCTATGCTCAGACCGAATGGATGATATCCTTCCTCCTCTGTGCTTGCTCCTCATTGTCTGGACACTGATCAGACGATCCAGATCTTTCCCCTTGAGCTTACACTTTCTTCAGACTTAGAATATTTTCTAAGGATTCAAAGGCTTCGACCTTTGTCCTTTCTGCGAGTCCGTTTCTTGGATCTCGTTAACACTTATGAAAAGTGTTATTCATCCTGAGCTTGGTCTCATGAAGACTTCGATTTCCCGTGCACTCCTTGCATTTCATGGATTTTGATAACTCAGATCTGAAGGATTTATCGAAGAGAAATTCCTCTTGCCCTCTTGGAATTCTCCTTTTCTCGTTCTTTGACTTCTTGCAAAGTCCCTTCGACACTTAGTCGAACCTTGGATCTGTGCATTCCTTACACCAGATCTTTATTCCTTACACTAGATATTTACGCAAGGTTCAAATTCTTGTGGATGACTGTGCACGCCTTGCACCAGTCTCTTTGCACTCCTTGCAAAGGGAAAGTTTTGTGCTATATCTTCTGAGCTTCAGAACTTAAACAGATTCCTTCAATGCACTCCTTTTGTTCTGTGTGCACACCTTGCACTACTCGACAGAAGAGAAACAATTGAAACTTATACTAACATTCACAGTTCCATCTACTCATAACAAAATTCATTCATTTATTCATTCATGAAAACAAAATAACAGAGAATTGAAAAACAATGTCCACACCATACATTGGGTCAATTTTCCTCTGTTATATTCATAAGTGAAAATGGTTACAACTGTAAATGATTAAAAAAAACTGAAACTCTAAAATCTCCTACTAACTTGCAACTGTCTTCCTTGCAGCTATCTATCCTGCAACCAACCTCATTTGGGAATACAAAACCTCTATTTATCTCCAAGGGCTCTTAGTGTTTCCCCTGGCTACTTATCTACCTCACAACCTAACCTATGACTATTTTAGTCCAGTCGCATTCCATATCCGGAGTGGAACTTCCCACTTGGCTCGCGATTTCTCAAGCGTTCCTCAAAAGGTTTTTCCGGCATTGAGTTAAGGCGTACTTCAAAAATGTCTATTGCAACTGCCAGCGTTGAGGTTCCGTACAGATTCCTAGACACTGATAGGTCCTTCTCCGCATGATTTCCAATGATGCTCCTACATCATTGGACATTGTTATACTTGTGGAAATTTTGGACACAAGAAAATCAATTGTAGAATCAATGAAAGGAATAACTATGAAAGCTACATGAATGGTGAAAATAGTAGATATGGAAATGTTCGTAGACCTGTCAACATAAATTATAATCCATTTGACCCATTAATGTATCAAAATATTGTATGCTACAAGTACAATAATCTTGGTCACAAAGCATAAGATTGCAGAGAGATGAAGGAAGATAATCCTATGCCAAATGTCCCTATACCAACTACAACATGGAAAAGGAAACAAATTCCACACAATGAAAACTGCCGAATAGAATTTGTCGCTAAAGAATGAAAAGAAGAAGATGAATGGTTCATAGACAGTGGGTGCTCATCTCATATGACCGGAGATCAAAGAAAATTTGTCATGTTGAAGAAAAAGGGTGGAAATTTTGCATTTGGAGATGACTCATCTACCAAAATACTTGGAAAAGGAACTGTAAATCTTGGAAGTGAAAATGTAAAAGAAGGAAAAGTACTATTGGTTGAATATTTGAATCATAATCTCCTCAGTGTCAACAAAATATGTGATCAAGGATACACTCTTACGTTTGACTCCTGAAAATGTAAAATTAGAGAAAAGAACTTAGGAATATTGGTTGCAACCGCAACAAGAAGACCGACCAACATATACATCCTAGACATGAAGGAAGAAAAAATCCACACAAAAGGATTCCAAGGAAGAAAAAGTCCCAAAGACCAAAAATAAGGATGAAGTATTATTGAGTGCCACATGTTCAGGGGGAGCAACTCCAAAGAAGAATATCACCTTATGCCATTGAACTCAGGGGGAGAAGCCCCACCCTTTTCCATTGATGTCAAAGGGGGAGATAAATTGGGATCATGATGACAGGGGGAGAATGAGTGTTTCTATCAATGACAAAGGGGGAGATTGTTGGAAGATTAGTTGTTGTCATTGATGTCAACCCTAGCCATTGGATTTTGGACCCCACAGTTGATCGAAGTATATAGACATGAAGAAAATTGCACATGCATATACAACACCTATGGATGGATAGTGTAATTCATTCCGCTTCTGATGGTATGTGTCACATCACGTGGATCCTCACGATTGAGGAGAAATGAATTTTTGAAGATGACAATGTGAATTGAAGCAAAACTACATGTCGTCCCTAATGTTAAAAGGAAGTGACATAAAGGGTATAAATACATCTCATTATACATTCATTTTTCAACACACACAAGTTTATTAATGAATAAGGATATATAAGTCGAATTTCTGAGGAAAACTGAAGTAAAGAAGGCCGAATTTCAAGGGAGGATGAAGTCTTTTGGTGATGTGTTCTAAGATATGTTATTTACAGGTCATCTTACTTTTTTTGCTATAAATTTGTTTCTAGAAATATTCAAATGGTGAAATTCAGAGGATATTGAGAAGACATATCTAGGTACTTGTGGTAAAAATTTCATCTCTTTATTCTCTATAATTTTGGAGATACACTCTGTGGAAGATAGGGTTTTTGACTAGTTCTGAAGCTAGTCATAAACATGTGTTCTGGGTAAAACAATCATAACGTCTTCATAGAGAATCCAAATGAGCTTTAGTTTCCTTTTTATGAATTTCATAATTTGATGTTAAATATTGAGCATGAGGCATTCTATACAAGTTTGTTGTCCTGAATAAACCAGAACTGAATAAGGTCTACAATTTTCTCTATAACTCCTTTTCTGGGAGGATTCAAGGAGTGAAACTTGGAGAAGTTTTAGAGAATAAATCGAGTAATATTATATATAGGATCAAATTATTCCAAGAAGTGAAGAATTGTAGAAGTTGAAGAAGTCTCAGGAAGCATTATCTGGTTCTATGTTATGGTTGGTTGATGGTGATAATTTAATGTAAAATTTTATTATCTCTCATATATTCTTGGGTGGAAGGAAGGGGAAAGGATGGAGAGGTCAACCCTCTCTTGATATTGGAGGATTGTATCTTCCTTTTGGAGGTTTATCCCTCC
>ML817005.1:23237-43567 GCA_009831015.1 Picea engelmannii
ATATGAAGGACATGTGTATACTAACCCTAATAACCATTAACCATAATATAATATTAATATAGTATTTCTAACTATAAAGCATTAATATTAATTAATAAACATTATATAAAAGACATGTATACTCTTAAAAGAACTCTTTTATATTATAATTAATTACTTATATTATTAATAACCAATAATAAAGTTAATTGTTTTTTTTTATTATTATTTAATATTTATAAATGTATTATATATAATAACATTAAAGTATTAATAATATTTTATTAATAAGATTAAGGTTAAATCTATTTATAATATATAAGAAAATTAATTATTACCAAAATATTTATATTTATATAATATGAATTCTTTTAGTTAAATATTATATTTATAACATTTAATTTAGAAGCTTATCTACAGAAAACCCGTAACCCTAAAAAGACTAAATATATTTACATTCTATTTCCAGATCTGAGATTTGGAAAAATAATAACCCATGTGTACATTATAAGTATGAAATTTAGAGCTCGACATCTGGAGAATAACCCATAAGAAATGCATGCTCATTTATGGAGTAAGACACCCACAAGTTTCAGTTTGGAATAGGGTTGTTAAGCCTAGATTGTTTGGACCCATACTAAAAACAAACAAACAAAAAAAAACATTAGTACCCTATTCGATTTTTAGAATAAATTCTAGAATATAAAGAAATTAAGCAATGGAGACCAACATAATCGAAAATGATGGTTACCCGTATGGGAATAACCTCAAGTTTACCTTATTCAATAAAAAAAAAAAGAGTACGATTAGACTCAACCAGAGTTGTAAAATATATTGTAAGAGAAATAGGTTTCTCCGGATGAAAAATTATTTTCCATTGTGGCGAACCTTCAATGAAAGAATATTTTTACTCAACAGTAACCCTCTTCACAGAGAAAAACAGTTACCATTAGAGTAACACCTTTCTATATATTAAATTTATAATTTATTTATATTAATTTAGAGTAACAGTTATTTATAATTTTATATATTAAATTTATATAAAAAATTTAAAATATAATTAAAGTTTGTTTACTCATATTGAAGAATATATATTAAAATTTAATTGAACGCTAATAATCCAAAAAGTTCGAAAGCCTTTTTAACATAACCTAACATCATGTAAAGTCTAAATCCTGAAATCTTTTTAATAGAACGCATAAGGCATAACAGGAACACCGACCTCCAAATCAACTTAATTATGAAAATATTGAAGGTGCCTTCTGTGCGGATTTAAGATCCCCAAGGCACATTGTAACACATTCTCTTTTATTTAGATGCACAGACAGTAATTGGCTTAATTTGCGTAAGTAGTCTGTTATTGACGGTTATATCAGTTAAAAAAAGCCCTACTTAGTATTAAAAAAAATTGAAAAACTATGGAAAAATTCAAGCCTAAAAAGATATCTGGGCACAATAAAATCAACAAGCAATATACAGCCTTCTGCATTGATTGCTGCGGCAGACGGTTATAGTACTCATTCAATTACATGGGTATTTTATGGTTATAGTTGCTCACTGAAGTTGCTGCAACAACGATACCAACTACATTAAAACCATCATAAATATCATATAAAATGTAAAATAAAAATAAGTCTTCGTCCCCAGAATTTGTTAAGGCCAGTCGTACAAATTCAAATTTTATTCAATGGCCACCGACAGTCGGTCATGCAAGACAACTTTCATTGGGTTGCGATGTCTGGTAGACAACCATGAAGTTCTCCATTCTCCATCCCCAAAAGGAAGTACGTGAGACTTTCAAAGGAGGCCACTGGTTTATTCGTACGCAGACCATAGTTAAGGACTTCTCTTCATGATTTTCACGTACTTGAGGGGAAGGCAACTTTGTGAAATTCCAGCAACATTCACGACCTCCCCAAAGTGGGTCATCTAGATCTACAGAGACATAGCCATCCCTATGGAAATATCTCTTCATCGGAAGAAGCCCGCGCCAATATGGATCAGAGTTCACCCAGTAGCTCCCCACTTCCTGCAATATTCATTTCAGCAATTATAATTCTCAATACGCTTACAAATAAAAATCTAATCAATGAATCTGATAAATACATTCTCAATCCAAATTGTTAAAACCCAAACTGTTAAAACCTTAAAATCTAAATTTCAAAAACCTAAAATTTAAATTTCAAAACATTATTACTTGCACTATGAGGTTGAAACCTAAAATTTAAATTTCAAAACATTATTACTTACAGTATGAGGTTGAAGAAACAAATAAAACTGAGCGAGTTCATATAAGAAGTCAGTATTTAAATAAACTAACCATTCGTCCTCGGCCCTGGGAAAAATTTAAAAAGCCACCCAAACCTCTCATCTAGCATAACTATGCCTCCTGTGTGATTCGGGTGTGAGAAAGCATGGCCAATCTTATCGGTAGAATTAATTCATTCTAAATACTTGAAATGTGTTAATAAGGCATTTGCATTAGGTTAATTGAAAGGCACGCTAAAAGTAGCATCCATCATTACCACACAGATGCGCCTTGAAACGTTTCACATACGATTTCATTTTAGGACCCTTCATATCCTTCACGCAGAGAGTGAAATGTAACCACAGGATCATTAGGACCCTTCATATCCTTCACGCAGTGCCAGAGTGAAATGTAACTACATGATCATTCACATCCACTCAGACATAAGCATCCGCCCTGGTAAAAAAATGACGACGCACCTGAAACTCTTCACATCCAACTCTTCACCTTTATAAAATCATGTTCACTATTAATATGAGATAAATAATGAATGTGGAAACGAAGCGTTCTTTACATATTAATCCTTCTTAATCAATTAAATGTGGAAATCAATGGCTAGGGTAGTAATTCCTTAATCATATTAAGTAAATGTGAAAAGTAAATAAGGAAAACGTACGCTTTCATAAATGCAAGGAAGTTATGAAATTAAATCTCATTCATTGATTTGGGGCGACGACGAAGAATATGCTAGCATATTTGATTCTTAACCCTAAGATTAGAATTTGTAATTAAAAGGTTGATTAATTCATCAATTCCAATAGGGGGGGTGTCTATCGGCTTAATAAAGTATTTAAGCGAAAAATTAATATTTAAGTTGAATCATATATATTAACTTATAATCAAAAAGAAAAATATGTATGTAGTAGTCTAATTGAAGTAAATATTAAGGTAAAGTGAAATATAAAATATACTAATTTTTTAGTTTGTTCGATTAATAATATTTAAAAAACATTTACGTCCATAATATGTTACAAAGTTATTGTATAAATTTTTATGGGATTTTGTTATTTTTTTTTATGCATAATTTCAAATATATAATTAGATTTTTTTTTAATATCATATAAATAATAAATATTAAACAGTCTATAATTATATCTTTTGTAATATGATATAAATAATAAATATTAAACAAAATATGAAACAATTTTAAGAGAAAGAATATCCACAATAATATCATATAGATAATAAATATTAAAAAAAGTATTCATACAGTGAAAATTGTGTTTTTAATAAGGAAAATACTAAGGGGAGGTAGGCGCGGAGGGTGCTCTTTGACCCCGGAGGGAAAAAATCCTTAAGTTACCATTGGAATCTCGAGACGAAAACTAACAATAAAGCCGAGGCCCATGCTCTTCTAAAAGGATTATAACTCTCCAAGACTAACGAAATTTGAGAGCTTGTAGTCCTTGGGGACTCCAAAAACATAATAAGAATGATGATACAGGGAACAAACCCTAGAGAATCAAGCTTAAAGAAAATCATGGATAGAATTAGGATGGTCTCCTTAGACATTAAAACCACCTTCTACCACATATTGACAAAAAGTAACACTGAAGCCGATAAAATGGCCAATGCAGCAATAGGGGCAAAGCCTGGTGCTCTAAGTATAGACGGATTTTCAACCCTAGTGCCCCTTTACTAATGATAATTTATGAATGGGAAAAGAACGGCACAAGAAGGTGCCAAACTACGACTTCAAACAAAAATCAAGGGCACATGAGCACGAAGGGAAGTCGCTCCCCCCAAAGCGACAAAAGAGATGGGGTAATTTTTGTGAATTTAAGAATTTGCTCATCGGGTGAGCGAACGAGCAGTTCCAACAACACAAGGGGGACACTAGGAGACATTCACATGGAGCATGGGTTACCTGGGTTAACTAGGTGGTAGGAAGAACGAGTGAGACTCCCTGTCTGAGAAAAAATAGTGGGTAACAACCCCTACGCCATCATTACACAAGGTGGTAAATCTATGAATCACGTGGGAAACCCTGTCATCAAACTTCAAAGGATGGTGGAAGTTGTACAGGAAACTCAACTCACACAATGTAGTAGCTCCCTAGACGTCAGCCACACCAACAATCTCGTGTCCATGGCCTCTTATGGAACTGTCTGCATGGAGTCTCCAACGAACTCGCATGTAAGTACTCTCTATCTTTTATTAGAACCATGGGAAACCATGGCGTCTTCCTTGTCCAATTTATGTTTTTTTGGGGATTTCCCATCCTCTCGATCCTTATCCTTGGTCGAGTTTCTATTTATCCTCATTCCCCATCACCCTCACGGTATGCATTGCTAAGCGCTTTCTAGAATCCTCTCTCTTCTTATAATTCTTGCTCAGAGCCCTGCATCTCAGCTCACGAGACTTTGGTTCCTTCACCCTTTAGAGCCTTGTCTAGCCTTGGGCCTCTTAACGCCCCCCTGGGAGCCCTCATTTAGCTAGCCATAGAACTCTCAAGTCCTCCTGAATTTATTATCGATCTATGGCCTCTCAGTTTACTTCTCGCCTCAATGACATCCCTCACATCAAGGAATTCTCAGGTCCGGTCAAGAAAATGACACAATGCAACAAGAAAATGAAGCTTAGGAGGACTCGGGAAGCTGACCAGAGGAATATTGGGAAGTGGATTGCGGTGGTTGTAGCAGTCTCATAGTTCAAATGAGCGTAATGAGTTCCAATCGATCCTTTTATCTGGAAACACTATCCCAACATAGATTCCCTATTGGTAAACTCTATGATGAAAGCGATGCCCAATGTAGTCAGATTGAAGTCAACCACATGAATATAGAGATGTTGCAACAAGCACTAGACCAATTAGATGACACACAGACACCTCCAAGCAATCCGAGTGAGAAATAGGGACACTCAAGGAATGCACAATTGAATTCGATCAATCAAATACCTGATCTGGGCGAGCCACACCCATAAATCATGGAGGACATGCGACATATCAAGGTTGAAAAGGGTAAATAAGTTCCAATTTCTGTAAGTTTTTTCGAATAATATATATCAGGGATATCTTTTTCTGGAGCTATCCATGGAATTCAAATTTCATAACTTGGGGAAATCAAGGGAGACGCTCTAAAATATGTTCCATCGTCAATCCCCACTTTTGTAAAAGTCTCTCCTTAAGAAGGAAATCAAGGCGGTCTCTACAGAGCTTTTATATGTAAAACCAGTGGATTCTACCACACAGAGAATACAGTTTTTCTTGTTTTTGTTAAAAAATAAATAAATAAGGAATATACTTACTTTGACATAAATTTTACAGTACATGATATTGAAGGGAATTAAACTAAGTGAAGATATTTTAAAGTAGGGAAAAAAAAGGTAACATATAACTAAGTGAATATGCAGGTGACTCCAATTCATTTTAGCCTCTTCCTCTATCACATAGACACAACTCATACTCTACCCCAATTCATTTCAGCCTCTTCAGACACGTCTCAAACTCGACATAGACTCATTCCCCACACATGCATACCAAAGAGATCATACATGCATACTAGAGAGATCATTGAGGAGGAGGAAAATATTGAAGGACCGTCTGTTAGAGCTTATCATGCTTTTTCGCTTTTGATTTTCACAAATTCCCAAATAGTCACTTTATACATGCGTTATCATGCTTTTTCAGTTTCGATTTCAAATATGACAGATAGATAGTTTCCCTCCATCTGTTAGAGTTTCCCAGTTTCCCTCTGTCCGTTAGAGATTTCAAATATTAAACATAGATAGTTTCCCTCAAAAAATATTTAAGTTCAATCAAATATATTATCTTATAATCATGAAATTAAATATGTATATAATAGCTTAAGGGGATCAAATATTAAGTAAAAAGAAATATAAAATACAATACAATTCATCTTGCTTTCCCGTTTAGTAATATTTTATAAATTATTTAAGTAAAAAAATAATATTTAAGTTGAATCAAATATATTAACCTATAATCATAAAAGTAAATATGTATGCAGTAGTCTAATTGAAGTAAATATTAAGGTAAAGTGAAATATAAAATATAATGATCATTCAGTTTGTTCAATTAATAATATTTAAAAAATATTTACCTCAAAAATTTGAAGCCCATAATATTTTACAAAGTTATTATATAAATTTTTATGGGATTTTGTTATTTTTCCTGCACATAATTTCAAATATATAATTATATATTTTGTAATATCATATAAATAATAATTATTAAACAAATATGAAACAGTTTTAAGAGAAAGAATATTCACAATAATATCATATAAATAATAAATATTAAAAAAAATATTAATACAATGAAAATTGTGTTTTTAATAAGGAAAATACTAAGGGGAGGGAGGTGCGGGAGGTGCTCTTCCACCTCGGAGGGAAAAAATTCTTAAGTTACTATTGGAATCTGGGGATGGAAACTAACAATAAAGCCGAGACCTATGCTCTTCTAAAAGAAGGACAACTCTCATAGACTAAGAAAATTTGTGAGCTTATAGTCCTAGAGGACTCCAAAAACATAATAAAAATGATAATACAGGGAACAAACCCTAGAGACTCAAGCTTAAAGAAAATCATGGATAGAATTAGGATGGTCTCCCGAGACATTAAAACCACCTTCTACCACATATTTAGAGAAAATAACACTGAAGCCGACAAAATGGTCAATGCAGCAATAGGATAAAACCATGACGCCCTAAGTATAGATGAAGTTTCAACCCTAGTAACCCTTTACTAATGATCATTTATGATTGGGCGAAGACCAACTCAAGAAGGCACCAAACTATGGCTTCAAACCAAAATCAAGGGCACATGCACAGAAGGGAATCCGCTCCCCCCAAAGGGACAAAAGAGATGGGAGGATTTTCATGAAGATGAGAACATGCTCTTCGGGTGAGTGCACGAGTAGTTCCAAAAACACAAGGGGGACACTAGTAGACATCCCCGTGGAACAGGGGTTACCTGGGTTAACCATGTGGCAGGAAGCATGAGTGGGACTCCCTATTCAAGAAAAAACAGTGGCTAACGACCCCTACGTGATCATTACACAAGGTGGTAAATCTCTGAATCATGTGGGAAACCCTATCATCAAACTTCAAAGGATGGTGGAAGTTGTATGGGAAAGTCAGCTCATACAACGCAGTAGCTCCCTCGACGTCAGCCACAACTCTAGTCTCATGTCCATGGCCTCTGATGGAACAATCTGCAGAGAGTATCCCACGAACTCATAGGTAAGTACTCTCTATATTTTATTAGAACCATGGGAAACCATGGCATCTTCCTTGCTCAATTTATGATTTTTTTGGGATCTCCCATCCACTTGCATGTTATCCCTAGTCCAGCTACTATCACCCTTGGGGTTGGCCTTGATAAGCACTTTCTGGAATCCTCTCTCTTCTTAGAATACTCTCTCAGAGCCCTACATCTCAACTCACAAGACTCTAGTTCCTTCACCCTTTAGAGCCCTCTCTAGCCTTGGGCCTCTTCACGACCCCCCAAATCCCTCATTTAGCTATCCACAGAACTCTCGAGTCCTCTTGAATTTATCGTCGATCTCTGGCCTCTCATTTTAACTTTGGCCTTGACGACATCCCTCACATCAAGGAATTGTCAGGTTCGGTCAAGCCAACGTTACAATGCAACAAGAAAATGAAGCTCAAGATGACTCAGGAAGTTGGCCAAAGCAATATTGGGAAGTGGATTGTGGTGGTTGTAGCAGTCTCAGAGTTCAAATGAGGGCAATGAGTTCCAATGGAGCCTTTGAGTTGGAAACTCTATCACAGCACAAAGTTTTGATTGATAAACTCATGGACGAAAGCGACGCCTAGTGCAGTCAGATTGAAGTCAACCACCTGAAGATAGAGATGGTGTAGAAAAGACTAGACTAGCTAGATGACATGTAGACACTCCAAGCAATCTGGGTGAGCAAAAGGGACACTTAATGAATGCACAATCGATTTCAGTCAATCAAATACTTGACCTGAATGAGCCACACCCAAAAATCATGTCGGACATGCAACATATAAAAGTTGAAAAGGGTAACTAAGTTCCAACTTTTATATGTTTTGTCAAATAATATATATCAGCGATATCATTTTCCGAAGCTATCCAGGGAATTCGACTTTCATAACTTGGAAAAATCAAGGGGGATTCTCTAAACTCTATTCCAACATCAATCCCCACTTTTGTAAAAGACTCTCATTAAGAGGGAAATCTAGGAAGTCTCTATAGACCTTTTATATGTAAAACCAGTGTATTCTTCCACACAGATAATACCATTTTGCTAGTTTTTGTTAAAACATAAATAAATAAGGAAAATACTTACTTTGACATAAATTTTACACTACATGATATTGAAGGGCATTAAACTAAGTGAAGATATTCTAAAGTAGGGAAAAAAAAAGGTAACACATACATTTCAAAATTTAAATTAATAAAGAATGAAAGTTTTCCATTGCATGATATTGAACCACATAAAACTATGTAATGATATTCTAAAGTAAGGAAAAAAAAAGTTTCATATACATTTGAAAATAAAAATTGAAAATTTCCAAGTAGATTCTAGCCTTTTGTGAAGTCACCATCTAAAACAAAACTACACTAAAATTATACACATCTAGTAGTTTTTGTAATACCAAATCCAAATACCCCACTGTAATATACCTTAAAAACTATCTGAATTTTTTTTTTGTTTGTATAAATATCCTTGAATAGTTCGAGATTCAAGCAAGTAAGCTTTCTGTTATAAAGCTTAAGTCTGAAAGTTTGCAAGAGTCCTTACTATCGTCGACTGTCATTACCATTCAACTTAAAGTTTTTTGATCGACGATAAGTGTTTACTCCTCATTTCAATGTTTATTTCAATTCCTGTAATTATAATTACTTTCCGATCTGTTTGTACCTATAACCATTACCATAGTCTTAACAACACAAACGACTTTGGGACTTTATGGCTATATCCTTACACGTTGGGCCCTACAAATAACCTGTTACCATATGTTTACAATACAAATGACTTTGGGGGTTGATGGCCTAGGCATCATGCGTTAGTCCATACACATAATCACAAGATGAAAATGACCAAACAGACTTAGGTAAAAATAGAGTATTAGTCTATACTCCTCTGCGAAAATTTTAAATATAAACATACCCTTATAGTTTTTTTTTAAATATGCAGATACAGGATAGGGTTTAGGTAAGGCCTTCCGATTAAACTCGGAGTACGAATATTTCATAATCCTCCGATTATATTCAAATTCACCTGCATCGTTGGGTTACAAGTATTGGTTCTCATGCTTATTCCATATGCCCACTGGCTGTGACCATGGGCCTAATCAAAATTCCTTTCACACTTCAAAATTTCAGCATTTCGGCAAGTCGCAATTCCCGAAATGGAGCCATATCAACGGTTAACAAAACTCCATAATCTGATCCCATCTTTTCTTAATCGAACGACTAACGAGATTTTCGACGTTTTTCCCTTTGAGTCATCGTGACTGCAACATTATAAAAATTCATGATCACAAAACCTCTGAAGTGATCGGAAGGCTCACATAACCCACTGAGATGGACAGTTGATGGGATTTCAAGGTTTTGCCTTTCATGTTTTCAAGACTCAAAATAGTCCCTTTCGAAATTTCATGATTTTATCATTCTTGTCATGAGTGTCCTTGACACCTCCAACTCCTGGTATCCAAAACTATGAAATGGAGATAAAGTTGTGGTTTCGGTACCATTGGTTAAGGGTAACTTGTTTTGTGATGGAAAAATCTATCATTGGAAGTAAAACACCACATGGGATATTCATTTGTTTCAATTCCGAACGAGATATGTAATACTATTTTTAAAAGAATTACAGGGTTTCTGTTCCACCTACTTGTAATAGAATACTGGTTATTTTATTGGTTTAATATACTAGTGCCATATTGGCTACTTCCTCGAAAGGATTTTGAAAAAGGAAACAATATTCAGCTATTGTCGGCTATATGTGTATCTTGTTTATAGTTGACTCTAGATCGCACGATGGTATATGAATTCAATTTGCACTTAATGTACTTGTGTTAAAGACTTTCCTTTTGAACTTTTAGGTGATTGCGTTGTTATTTACACAGTTAGGAATTTACTCAGGGGTATGTTTTAAGTTTCAGGATGTCCCTTCTTCCTTGGGCCTTCACACCTCTCGTGATTAGTTCTGGTAATTAAACTGTGTTAATTTGATTCACTCCAATAATTTTCCAACATTTCAACCTATAACTTTTCATTAAACACTGGTTGATATAAAGATGTGTAAATGTTGTATATGGTCTATAATAATTCTTGGTATTCACAAGGTCACTTCTGTACTTTAAATATACATATATATTTATGTGAAAAAAACAAACGGAGGTCAATCAGGTTTCAGTGATTACAAACGTTGAATACAAAAAAACAAAAGACCACACAGTTTGCTAAATCCATAAATGAGAAAAGGTTGTGGGACCAACACTTTGGGGTTTCGGGGTTTATGAACACATGACACACAAACAAAATGAAATAAGAAATGTTGAATTGCGAAATGCGATTAGGATGTGGGCCCAACAATTTTGGGTTTCGGAATTTACTAACTCCTGATGCAAAACACTGCACAACTTCAAACACCCAATCATCAAATCATGAAAAAGGTATGGGGCCCAACCAATATCGGGTTTTGGCATTTGGTAATTCTTGATGCATGAACAACATACAATGGTAATCATCGAATCATGAAATTTGATCAGGCTATGTGGCCACTTCGGGTTTCAGTGTTTGCAAGAACAAAAGAACTCCATGCAACTTGAACCAATAAACTATGAAATGTCGAAAAATTGAAAACATGAACAGAGTTTAAAAACTCAGTAAAATAAAACACAAAGTGACAAATTCAATTCAAAAATTCTTGTCAAGCTCATCCCTATTATAATTTTGACTCTGGTATTTAAACGCAGAAAATTTCCCCTTCAATCTCCTAAGATATTTTAATCAAGGTGGTGATGGTGTTTTGTGGCCTGCAAAGGTTAAGGAAGCCACCATTTAAATTATGTAAAACAAAAATGTAATTGGTGGTTTAGTCCTGGAGTCTTGAAAGGTCAAGAAGACCATCGATTCACCATTTTCACAAGCATTGAAATGATTACATACTTATAATCTATACACTATGTTGTTTTCCATTTGCATTCAATATGTAGGTAAACTCAAATCTGCATCACAATTTACTTGTGGGGTTTTCAACTACAACGCTTTATCTTACTACAATAGTAATCCAAACCACAACACAAATCTTCTTTAAGAATTGACCAGTCATATCCTTCCAGCTAGTATACTTTCAGGAACTGGTATTCATAACAGTAATGAGATGCAACAAAGATAATCCATTCCGAACTAGTAGAGAGACATTCTAGCAATTCCTAAGTTTGCAATAGGATGCATTCGATATTTCATCCTTAATATTATTTCTAACATATACATTCTATCAAGTATGTAACCATTTAACATTCAATCATAGAAGGGACATAAATAACATATCTAAAATAATATGCCGAAAGACAAAGGGAACAACCATGTTCCTCCCAACAGTAGAACAGGGTAGCCAAACTACTTGCCCGATTCACCCCTTAGCCTGACCATGAATCCATGAGGGAGAACTTGGAAAAGATTATCTTCACATATGTCCTATAGCTCCAGAACTTTTTCCCTTGCCTCACACTCAAGCATTGTTCATAACAATAAGTAAATCAAAAGTCTCCTTTCCCAGCATACTTGGCATCATCCTACCTCCTCTCGTATGCTATTTATCATTTGCCTAGGTCTTTTCCCTCCATTGGGAATTTTCAAAGCTTTATAAATCCCTTATTTTCATGGGCTTCCAATGGCCAAATCACTAATTTTCCACTTGTAATAATCATCCCATAGGTAGTTCCAACATGTTCCCCACTCATGGAGTCATGGTCAGCTAAATTTAACATGGTTGTTCCATTTGTCCTCCTGCAATCAATATAAAATATTTTGTTTCCATACAAGTGTCATAGTAAAATAGTTAGTTGTGTCAAATCAAGTCTCTTCTCAACAATCAAAATAGTCAATTACAATTACCAAATTTGAAATTCAAAATTTCCATAAATGGAAAAAAATTTCGAGATTCGAATTTAGAAAAAACGGAATAAATTTCCAGCAATTTTAAATTTCAAAAATATTTTATTTTTGGGCATGTCACATCCTTTTCCCCTTCAGTAAAACACTGTCCTCATTGTTTTTTCCTTTCCTGGAACAGGATTGGATGAGATTTCTGCAAATCTCCCTCCAACTCCCAAGTGGCTTCCTCAGGACTAAAGTGCTTCCATTGCACCTTTACCTGAGCGACGACTTTGTTTCGAAGTGCTATTTCTCTCCTGTCCAAAATGTGTAGGGGTTCCACTTGGAAGTCTCCTTTGGGTTCCACCTGCACAAAGTTCCAATCAACCTTATGAGTAGGGTCATGAATATACTTTTTCAGCAACGAAACATGAAATACATTATGAATTCTTAGATTAGTTGGAAGTGCAAGTTGATATGATACAGGTCCAATTCGAGCTATTATATCAAAGGGACCACAAAACCTGGGTGCCATCTTGGCACAATTCCCTAATTTCAACGAGCTCTTTTGGGCTTTGACCTTCAAATAAACATGGTCTCCTACTTGAAATTCCAAGTGTCTTCTTTTCTGATCTGCATAGCTCTTTTGTCTGTCTTGTGCTTCTTTCAAGTTTTGTTGTACCTTTCTTATGATGTTCTCCATTTCTTGGAGCATCTCTGGTCCAACCATGAGTCTATCCATTGGGTTATCCCAACGAATTGGAGTTGTACACTTTCTGCCATATAGTATTTTGAAAGGGCTCAACTTAGCCAAGGTTTGGTACCCATTATTACATGCAAATTCTACCAAGTGCAGGTAGTCTTCCCACTTTCTTGGTTTTGTTCTTACGTACATGCAAAGCATATCCTCTATGATTTGGTTTATCCTTTCAGTATTTCCATCAGTTTGTGGATGATAGCTTGTACTGAAATTCAAGTTAGTGTTTATCCCTACAAACAATTCTTTCCAAAAGGCGCATGTTAATTTTACGTTTCTATCTGAAATCACCATTTTAGGAATACCATGCAGTCTAGAAATGTCTTTCATGAATATTTCATCAATGTTTATATCTTTAAAAGTATACTTTATAGGAATAAAGTGTGCAGACTTACTGAGTTTATCGATTACAACCATGATGGAATATTTCTATTTCTGAATTTTAGGCAAACATGTTATAAAGTCCAGTGATATAGTCTCCCATTTCCATTCTGGTACTGGTAATGGCTGTAATAGGCCAGCTGGATGCTGGTGCTCGGCCTTAACCTGCTGACAATATTGGTATCTAGCCAAGTATTCTGTTGTTTCGCCCTTCATACTAGGCCAGAAAAATAGTTTTCTAAGTGATGTTATTGTTTTTTGGTAACCTGGATGGCAATAATATGGTTTCTTATGCACTTCGTCCAAAATTGTTGATTTCAATTCTACTGAATCTAGTATGTAAAGTCTATTTTTAAGTCATAATATTCCTTTCTTGTCGATGCTTAGATATGTTTTGTCAGAGTTGGTGGCACTTTTTTGTAATTCTGTTGTTATCTTAGTGTAATTTATGTCGTTAATACCTGCCATCCTTATTCTTTGTTCCAGATCACTTTCTTCCCTGCTAATGTTTATCTCAAATAACCCATGTACTCTTCTGCTTAAAGCACCTGCTACTTTATTTTCCTTACCCTTGATATGTCTGACCTCGAAGTCGAATTCTCTCAAGAAGGCTAGCCACCTTTCTTGTCTTGCATTAAGATCTAGTTGGTTAAACAGATATTTCAGCCCACTATTATCCGTCAATAGTAGGAATTTTCTACCCATTATATAGTTTCACCACATTTTTAAGGCATGTATTACTGCTGCCAATTCTAAGTCATGAGTGACATAATTTCTCTCATGTTCTTTTAATTTTCGGGACTCGTAACAAATCACCTTCCCTTCTTGAGTTAGGACACCACTTAGTCCCTCTTTACTTGCATCAACACAAATCGTGAAGTCTTTATCTGGGTCTGTTGCCTTCAAAATGGGTGCTGATGTAAATAATTCTTTCAACTTGTTAAAGCTGTCTTCACACTTTTGCGACCAGTTAAAATTGGTTCCTTTCTTTTGTAGTGACGTGATAGGGTAGGCTATCTTGGAAAACCCTTTTATAAATCTTTGATAATATCCGATGATTCCCATGAATGACCATATATCTACCACATCATTAGGTACTGGCCATTCCATAATGGCTTTTATCTTTTCCGAGTCTACGACAATACCTTCTGAGGAAATGACATGTCCTAAATATTTTATTTCTTTTTGATAAAAGTCACATTTGTCAAATTTTGCATATAGTTTATGTTTCCTTAATGTTTGCAGAACTATTCTTAAGTGTCCATCACATTCCTCCTCCATTTTAGAATAGACCAGAATATTGTCAAAAATACTACTACGAACTTGTCTAAGTACTAATTGAAAATGATGTTCATCAAGCACATAAATGTGGCTGGTGCATTAGTGAGCCTGAAAGGTATGACTACAAACTCGTAGTGTCCATATCTTGTTCAAAAAGTTGTTTTGTTTATGTCCTCATCCTTTATCCTAACTTGATGATAACCGGATCGTAAATCCAATTTTGAAAAGATCTTGGTCCCACCAACTTGATCGAACAGATCATTTATCCTTGGTAAGGGGTATTTGTTCCTAATGGTCATTTTGTTCAGTTGTCTATAATTGATACATAGTCTTAGAGTACTATCTTTATTTTTCACAAAGAGGATTGGTGCCCCCCATGGTGAAACACACGGTCTGATATACTCTTTGTCCAACAATTCCTATAATTGGATTTTTAATTCTATCATTTTTGGTAGACTCATTCGGTAAGGTGATTTTGAGATAGGGAATGAACCGAGTAGTAGGTCTATGGAGAAGTCTATTTCAATTCTAGGAGTTAATTCTGGTATCTCATCCACAAACATGTCTCTAAATTCACGTAGGACATCAAAGTCTTCTAACTTTGGCTTATCTTATTTTTCTAATAGATTCGTCACTTGGATGTCATAAACCTGACATCCCTCTCTAATAAATTTCTTGAGTTGCATCATTGAAACTTGTCTGACTGATACAGGTTTTGGTATGCCTTGGGTTGTTCTAATAGTGCAAAAATCATCTTTAAAGCTAAGTATCTTTGTATAATAGTATAGTATTGCTTTGTGTTGTTCCAACCAATCTATCTCGATAATCATATCATAATATCCTAGTGGTAAGATGTTCAGATTGGTCTTAATCTTTTGACCATCTAATTTGAACTCAAAATCAGAAATAAATTCAACTACTTTCCTTTTAGTACCTGTTGCTAGTTGTACCAGCCATGATTTTGCATGCTTCAGTTTCTTAAGTTTATTCGACTTTACTATATTATGAGTAATATAACTTAACGTAGCTCCAGGGTCAATTAAAATAGAAATTTGAGTGTCATTGATTTTACCTTCGATTTCTACCACCGAGGATTGGTGGTCAACTTGTCGACCATCTATTGCTACATTTATTCGATGCAAGATTCAACCCACATCTCCCACTGTCGACGCTTCCTGCATATTATGAACAAATTTTTTGTTTGATGAAGTTAAATCTGGACAGTTCCTCCTTAGATGAGGCTCTCCACACTCCCAACACTTTAATGGCTCACAAGAGTTGTCCCCAATCATTTTTGTTCCCAGTTTTACTGGTTTACCACTATCTTACGTATTCGGATGATTGGAGTGAAAATACTGTCGGCAAATTTAGTGAACATAATGCTTGTCAGTGATGGAAACAATGAAGATGACAAGAAAACAGAAGACAAAGTTCAGAGAGGTGAATGATCGAAAGCAGTGAATGATCACGCGCAGACGTCGGAATCCTTTAATGATTCGAGGAAAAGAAGATCAGGAGGGAGCAACTGGAGTCGTCGGATCAGCCTGAAGAGAACAGATCGGGACCATTGGTTTATAAGCCTCAGGAGGAGCACAGAGAGGGAGAACAGATCTTAGCCGTAGAATCTGAGAAGAAAACCTGACAGCCGTCGGATCTATAAGAGTCGTGTAGGGGTTAAGCCCTAGTGTGCAAAGGAGAAATCCCAGACAAGTCATCGGGATATTGGAGAGAGAATCTTAGCCGTTGATCTGGGAAGGACACGCATCCGTATTCTGGTGAGGCATCGAGATATTAGCCATCAAGAAATCAAAGTTCCTGAGGACAAGTGAATCGAGACATAGAAAGTCTCAAAATCCCAGAGGAATAGGGACCGTCCATCTGCAAGGACAGGTAGAAAAGGATCGGGCGCCATCAGAGTTTTGTTCATCGGAGAATCGGGGATCCCAGTGACAAGTGATTTATGCATTGTGAAATCGCGATCAGTGAAACCCCGATGAGTGGGGGCCATCTGTCATCATAGCAGAGCAAGAGGACGAAGTCGTAGTGGAGGCCAGCTGTCAGCGTAATAGAGCGTCGGGATTTGGACGATCGGGACTTTGATATGTCAAGAACACACTTCAACAGAAACTCTGAAATCGTGAAACGCGATTTTACGATTAAATCACAATAGTTGAGTCAAGATCGCACCAGGACCGTTGATCACACCTCTATACAGAATTTCGGGGATCGGGTTTTGGTATTGACAAGAACATTGAACATCAGTCATTGCGAAATCGCGATACGCGATTTCTCGATAAGGCATATAGCCTGTGGGCCACCCATGAGTCAGTGGAGGACAGGTGTAAGGAGTACAGAGGAAGTTGGGAATCGACATATCGCAGGTCCAAGGGGCATATGCACATTATCATTGTAAACCCCAAAACCCCGATGAGAGGTATGGTGACAATCACATGATAGCTGGTCACATGGACCATTGTGTAGTCGGAAGGGGCTAAAGCTCGGAGAAAGGAGCAGATCAGGGATCGGAGAATCGGGGGTTCTGAGTACATATGCATCTCGACACTGAAAGTGCCAAAACCCGATTTAAAATGAAAGAATAATAAAGATTATCCAATGGTGCAGATAAGATTTTATTGTGATCGGAGGGTTACCATTCCTTCTTGAAATTAACTCCTCTGTTACGAATATGTTAAGTGAAATGAACTCGTTATGGTAAATGTGTTAATGTTTTAGTTACAGGGACAGTTATCATTTTTCTTGTCGAAGGAGATGGGAAGTTGAATCGTCTGTTCAATTGTATAAAAGAAGTGGAAACAGACTGTGTCTGGTTGGTTGTCGAGCATGTGAAAAAGAATGAAACTATAAGGAAAAATAGAGGAGAGAATATGCAGAAGGAGATTGAACATAAGAGCAAAATGATAGAAAAAGAAGGAGTATAATAGAATGACAGAAAGAGAAAATGCAGAGTAGAATAACTGAACAAGTTGATGCAGAGCATGCCTGCTGAAGAGACAGAGGAAGAGAAGAGCAGCAGAACAGTGAACAGAAGACCAGATTTACAGAACAAAGAAAGACTGGTAAGAACTGATCTATCTGTAAAGTTGAATTTGTATTTAGCCATTAATATTTTAGGGAGGTTGGGAGGTGCTCGGGAGGACTGTTGTCCTCAGAGGTTCAAGTGGGAGCTTGAACACAGGAAGTTGTAGCTTCCATCTAGTTGTAGCCAAAGAAACTAGGGTTGCAGGGTGGTGCTAGGGAGAACAAGTGTTCTCTGTTATACAGGTTGGAGCCTGTGTAACTGGAAGTTGGTGCTTCCATCCAGTTGGTGCTGGAACATTTAGGAAGTTGGTGCTTCCATCTAGTTGGTGCTGGAATATTCATGGAGTTGGTGCTTCCTTCTAGTGGGTGCTAGAGAAACCAGAGAGTTGGAGCTCTCAAACAAGTTGCAGCTTGTAAAATAGAGGTAGCAACATCACATTGAGTTGGTGCTCAATTGTAAATGATGTATAAAACTACAAAAGACTTCCTATCATTTCGAAGAAGAAGAGGTTTTCTCCCTTTATGGGTTTCCTCGTGAAAATCTGTCTCTGTGTGTATTTTATGTATGACTGATGGTATTTAATTTTACTGTCCATATGCTGTATATTTTTTATGACTACATGAAGAAATATTAATAATGTTTTAACAGATTTAAAATTGTTTAAGGTCACATACAACTGATTCACCCCCCCTCTCAGTTGTTTAGTACTTCCAACAATTGGTATCAGAGCCAGTTCCTTTTATTTAAAGTTAGATATGTAAGCTTAAACATGACAAGTCATGAAGGGACTTCAGCCTCTAAGCCCCCTCTGTTTGATGGAACAAATTTTTCCTTCTGGAAGATTAGAATGAGAACATATTTAATGGCCTTGGGTGTTGATGTTTGGGATGTAGTAGAGACTGGATATACAAAGCCTGTTGTGCTAGCCAACAAGGATGATAAGTTAGAGTTTAGTTTTAATGCTAAGGGGATGAATGCTATCTTGAATGGACTTGCTGAAGCTAAGTTTGTAAAGGTGATGCATCTCGATACTTCCACATCAATGTGGGATAAACTTATTAACATTTATGAAGGAAATGAGAAAGTAAAAGGTGCCAAACTTCAAACCTACATATTGAAATTTGAACAACTGAAGATGAATGAAGATGAAACAATTAGCAAGTATTTTTTAAGAGTTGAAGAACTCGTAAATGCCATGAAGGGTCTAGGTGAGATGTTTGATGACTCACTCTTAGTTCAGAAGATTTTAAGACCCCTGCCTGATAAATTTAATCCAAAAGTCTCTGCAATAGAATAATTAAATGATCTCAAAACTCTGTCCATTGATCAACTTCTAGGAACTCTAACTACATATGAAATGAGAGTTAACAAAGATAAATCCAGTACTAGACAAGCATCTTTCAAAGAAGACAAGAATATTGATTTAGAATTTGATGACATTGAGGCAAAATTTGTGAGAAGGTTAAAGAAAGGATCAGGAAAATATCAAGGGAAGTTGTCCTTCAAATTATTTAACTGTGGTAAGATAGGTCATTTTGCATCCAAGTGTCCCCATCAGAAAAAGGACCAGAACTCTCATGGTGAAAAGAAGTACAAATACAAGAAATATAATAAGAAGAAAAGTTTGGCTGCAAATAATGACAATTCCTCAGAAGACACCGATAGTGACTCATCCGGTGAAGATAAGACAAATGAATTTCTACTTATGGACAAAGAGGATCATGATAATAAAAGAACAGGCAGCAATGATAATGAGGAAGAAGTTGTTGTGGATTTGGAAGGAGAACTAATCATCGCATTGGAAGAAATTGATAGACTCAGATCTAAAAATAGAAAGCTAAAACAATTGTTAACACAGTTTGAAAAAGACAGTAAAGAACCTTATGAAGATTTTGCTCTGCTAAAAGTGGAATTAGAAGAGGCAAAGAAGATAGAAGACATATTGAAACAACAACTATCAAAGAAGAAACTCAGGTGTGAATCCCTAGAAGAAGAAATAGTAAAGACTAGAAAAGAAATGGAGAAATTCAAAGGATTGTATCATCAAAATCTGCCAAGTATAAAAGAATCAGAAGAATTATCTTCCATTCTAAATCAGCAAAGAAATTCAAAGATGAAAGATGGATTGGGATATGAAGAAGGATCAAGTATTGATCATCCAAGTAACACTGAATCTATCAAGTTTGTCAAATCCTCAAACATTGACAACAGTTACTCTACAGTGACAAAGAAAGAAAATCATCCATCAAGATGGAATGAAAGGAAAAACTCCAGAACAGAATTTGTAGACCAGAAAGTTTATTGGCATGAAAGAAATCGACCTCCTCAAAGAAGACAGGCTTTTTCAAGGTACAAAAATTTCTTCTATGGTTTTTGTTTTTTCTACTCTAATTTTGGACACAAAGCTATAAATTGTTCTCTAAGATTTATATATGAACAATCAAGATACTCAATGAATAACTATCTACCACAACAAAGATTGAGACAGCCAAGCAACAAACATTCACAGATTATGAATCATGTGATGA
>ML817005.1:56679-67248 GCA_009831015.1 Picea engelmannii
TGAAGTCATAAACAAGTATGTCAACTGTGATATCCCCCCCGCAAAAAAATATTTTTGGAATTTAAATTTGCTGGAAATTTATTTTCATTTTTAGTAAATTCGAATTTGGAAACTTTTTGCCATTTATGGCAATTCCGAATTTTGAATTTGATAATTGTCATTAATTATTATGACTGTTGGGAAGAGTTTTGATTGGACTCAACTAACTATTTGACTATGACACTTGTATAAAAACAAAATATTTATATTAATTGCAAGAGGACAAATGGAACAACCATGTTAAAATCAGCTTACCAAATGGAACGGGTTTTTGTCCCTTTCGCATGAGATCAATCATCCTTATTCTTTCGGTATTTCTCAAATCGGGAGTTCGTGATGTAACGAATCCAAAATCCCTTGCTGCTCCAAACTGAAAACTCCAAAATAGCGAAGTTCGAAGTGCGAGATCAAGGACTCCTGTTGCTTCTCATCCAATGGTCGCTACTCCTCCTGAGCTTTTGAATGCTGAGAGATGATCAGTCTTAACCTTCCCACATATTTACAAGATAAAACTGTCTATGGGATTTCGATACTTACCCACAAATAAATCTCACCATTTGTTCACTCCTCTCAAGGATCTCTGGCCAAAATGACTTAGCGTTCTCCACCTGAACTTGACCTCTGCGAGACGATTTCGATCTCTGCCTCCCTTTGAATACTTCAAAGGTGCTATCCCTTTTGAGCTTTATCTCTTTGAACATCAAAGGTTCCTTTGAACTGAGTTTAGACATTGCCTATATACAAAGAAGTATGTTGGAGTAGTTTGAGAGTCAAGCGAAGTGATAGAAATATGGAAAGAATTTACCCATATAAGCTTTTCCATTCAAAGTAATTTAGACTGGTGTAAAAATGAAATTATTGACATAAATGAATTTTACCTTCTCTTAATTTCTAAGCTTAAACGAAATTGAATTATGTCATAGGATTTTTTTTTTTTATGGTGAATTTGAGATTCATTACATATGGTATTAGAGAAAAAGTTACAACACTGGGCCTGAACAGGGCCACATTAATTGCTTAGTATATATTCTGATTTATGAAAAAACTAATAAATCTTGTGGTTACAAATAGAAAGCCTTTATGTTTTGTGTTGATTATGGAAGCTCAATAAGGTGTAGAAATCATGATGGAAGAGAATCCGCAACAAGGACCTCCTAGGGATCCAAGACAAAATAGTTATGGAAGCTCACTCACGAAGCTATTGGAAACAATGAGGAATCTTATTGTTGAATTGCAAGTTTTCAAGGACGGCAATGAAAAATTGAAGAAAGCACAGCAGGAACAACAAGATATAAATGAAGTCCTGTTGCGTAGTAAAGTAACCAAGAAAATCCCAAAATATGATAACCATGATGAGTAGGTCAACAAAAGGGACTCCAAGAATTCTGGTGCAGAAACAGAAAAAGGAGACAGTTCGTTTGAAGGGACACCTTCAACTGAGGACAAAACTATACCAGATAGAAAAAGAAAACAAGTAGACCACCTTGATGGAGAATTTAAAAAGATTAAACCATCTACCTTTGATGTAAAATCCAGGAAAGGAGAAGAAGTTGATGCATGGTTGTTGGACATCAAAAAATACTTCCAGATCTACAACTATTCCAGCAACATGAAGGTCAGAATGGCCATCTACAATCTGAAGGGGAAGACCAGCATTTGGTTGCAGGACCTGAACTTGGCCAAGGGCCTAAAGGAGAAATAGTTGGAATGGTCCGACTTTAAGAAGTATTTCAAAAAACAATACCTTTCTATAAGCTATTATGAAATAAAGAAGAAAGAATTTTACGAGTTACGACTTAGACAGATGACAATGGAGGACGTTATAAATAAATTTCTGGAACTACTAAGGTTCATACCATACATCCGGGAGGATAAGGTAAAAATCCAGTGATTCTTAAGTTATTTACAACAGGCCTACCGGAACAGAATTGATTTTGACAACCCTAAATCCTTGAGTGAGGTATTTAGGAAAGCATGAATGTGCTATGACCAGTATAAATAGTGGGTAGAGTTTCCCAAGACCTGGAAGGATACGAATCAAGATCAAATGAACCAGCGGAAGAAGGGATACTAGCCAACTCCTTATCAGAATGCAACAAAAAGTTTCCCAAGGAAGGATTTTCACTCCAATCATTTGAATACACAAGGTAGCGGTAAACCTCGAAATGAAGAAGTTTGGGGACAACTCCCATGAGACACTAAAGTGTTGGGAGTGTGGATAGCCTCATCTAAGGAGGAACTTTCCATGTTTAATCGCAACCAACATAACTGTTGTTCACAATTTGCAGGAAGCCTCGACAGTGGGAGGCGTGGGCAGAAGTCTGCATCAGATAAGTGAAACCATAGATGGTTGACAAGCTGACCACCAGTCCTCGGTGTTAGAAATCGAAGGTAAAATCAATGACACTCAAATTTCTATTTTAATTGACCCTGGAGCTACGTTAATTTATATTACTCCCGATGTAGTAGAGTCGAATAAACTTAAGAAACTGAAGCATGCAAAATCATGGCTTGTACAACTAGCAACAGGTACTAAAAGAAAAGTAGTTGACTTTATTTTTGATCTTGAGTTCATCTTAGATGGTCAAAGGATACAGACCAATCTAAACATCCTACCACTAGGATATTATGATATGATTATCAGGATGGATTGGTTGGAACAACACAAAGAAATAATAGATTTTTATACAAAGATACTTAGCTATAAAGATATTTTGGCATTGTTAGAACAACCCAAGGCATACCAAAACCTGTATCAATCAGACAAGTTTCAACAATGCAACTCAATAAATGTATTAGAAATGGATGTCAAGTTTACGCCATCCAAGTGACGAATATATTAGAAAAAGAAGATAATCCCAAGTTAGAAGACTTTGCTATCCTAGGTGAATTTAGAGACATGTTTATGGATGCGATACTAGAATTACCTCCTAGAAGGGAAATATAATTTTCCATAGACTTACTACCTGGATCAACCCCTATCTCAAAATCACCATACTGAATGAGTCTACCAGAACTGACAGAATTAAAAATACAATTACAAGAATTGTTCAACAAAGAGTACATCAGACAGAGTGTCTCGCCATTTGGAGCACTAGTTCTCTTTGTGAAAAAGAAAGATGGTACTCTAAGACTATGTATTGATTATAGATAACTGAACAAAATGACTATTAAGAACAAATACCCCTTAGCAAGGATAAATGATCTGTTCGATCAAGTGGGTGGGCCCAAGATCTTTTCAAAGTTGGATTTACCATTCGATTATCATCAAATTAGGATAAAAGACGAGGACATAAACAAAATAGATTTTTGGATAAGATATGGACACTACAAATTTATAGTCATACCTTTTGGACTCACTAACGTTCCAACCACGTTTATTTTCCCGACGAACAATATTTTCAGTCAATACTTAGACAAGTTTGTGGTAGTATTTATTGACGATATTATGATCTATTCAAAAATGGAGGAAGAACATGATGAATACTTAAGGATAGTGCTGCAAACGTTGAGAAAACACAAACTGTATGCAAAATTTGACAAGTGTGACTTTTATCAAAAACAAATACAATATATAGGACATGTAATTTCAGCAGAAGGCATTGTCGTAAACCGAGGGAAGACAAAAGCCATTATGGAATGGCCAATACCTAAGGATGTAGCAGATATCCAGTCATTCATGGTAATCACCAGATATTACCATAGGTTTATAGAAGGATTTTCCAAGATATCCTACCCTATCACATCATTACAAAATAAAGGGACCAAGTTTAACTGGTTGCAAAAGTGTCAAGAAAGTTTTAACAAGCTGAAATAATTATTGACATTGGAGCCCATTTTGAAGGTAGCAGACCCAGATAAAGACTTCATAGTATGTGTTGATGCAGTAAAGAGGGACTAGGTGCTGTCCTAACTCAGGAAAGACATGTTATTTGTTATGAGTCTCAGAAATTAAAGGAACATGAGAGAAATTATGTCACTCATGACTTAGAATTGGCAATGGTAATACACGCATTAAAAATGTGGTGACACTACATAATGGGAAGGAAATTTCTACCATTGACAGATAATAGTAGTGTGAAATATCTGTTTATTCAACCAGAGCTCAATGCATGACAAGCCAGATGATTATCCTTCTTGAGAGAATTCGACTTTGAAGTCAGACATATCAAGGGCAAAGAAAATAAAGTAGTAGATTCTTTAAGAAGAAGATTCCATGGGTTATTCGAGGTAAATATTAGCAGGGTAGAAAGTGATCTGGAACAAAAGGTAAGGATGACCGGTACTAGCGAAAAAAAATATAGTAAGATGATGGAATAATCTCAAAATAGTACCGCAGACTCAGATAAACCAGATATAAGTATTGACAAGAAGGGATTATTATGATTTAAAAACAGACTTTACATACCAGATTCAACAGAGTTAAAATTAATAGTTTGGGATGAAGTGCACAAGAAACTATATTCTGGTCATCCAGGTTACAAAAAAATGATAACAACACTTAGAAAAATGTTTTACTGGCCTAATATGAAAGGTGAAACAGTAGAATACTTGTCTAGGTGCCAATATTGTCAGCAGGTTAAGGACGAACACTAGCATCCAGCTAGCCTATTACAACCATTACCAGTACCAAAATGGAAATGGGAGACCATATCACTGGAATTTATAACAGGTTTTCCTAAAAATTAGAAACATGATGATTCTATCATGGTTGTAATCGATAAACTCAGTAATTCTTCACACTTTATTCCTGTAAAGTCTACTTTTAAAGCTATAAACATTGTTGAAATATTCATGAAATAAATTTTTAGACTGCATGGTATTCCTAAAATGGTGATTTCAGATAGAGACGTAAAATTCACATCTGCTTTTTGGAAGGAATTGTTTGTAGGGATAAATACTAATTTGAATTTCAGTACAAGTTATCATCCCCAAACGGATGGATAGATCGAAAGGACAAACCAAATCATAGAGGATATGCTATGTATGTATGTAAAAACAAAACCGAACAAGTGGGAAGACTACCTACACCTGGTAGAATTTGCATATAACAATGGGTACCAAACTTTGGCTAAGTTGAGCTCTTTCGAAATACTGTATGGAATAAAGTGTACAACTCCAATTAACTGGGATAACCCAGCTGACCGACTCATGGTTGGACCAGAGATGCTCCAAGAAATGGATAACATGGTAAGGAAGGTACAACAGAACTTGAAAGAAGAACAGGACCGACAAAAGAGCTATGCAGATCAAAAAAGAAGACACTTGGAATTTCAAGTAGGAGACCATGTTTATTTTAATGTCAAAGCCCAAAAAATCTTGTTGAAGTTAGGGAACTGTGCCAAGCTAGCATCCAGGATTTGTGGGCCCTTCGAGATACTAGCTCGAATTGGACCCGTAGCATATCAACTTGCACGTCCATCTAATCTAAGAATTCATAATGTATTTCATGTTTCTTTTTTGAAAATGTATATTCATGACCCTACTCATAGTATTGATTGGGACTTGGTGTAGGTGGAACTAGAGGGAGAGTCCTAGGTGGAACCCCTACGCATTCTGGATCTTAGAGAAATAACACTTCAAAATAGAGACGTCGATGAGGTAAAGGTGCAATGGAAGCACTTTAGTCTTGAGGAGGTCACTTGGGAGTTGGAAGGAGATTTGCAGGAATCTCATCCAACCCTATTCCAAGAATGGAATGAAAAATGAGGACAATGTTTTACTAAAGGGGGAAAGGATGTGATATCCCCCCCAAAAAAATATTTTTGGAATTTCAATTTGCTGGAAATTTATTTTCGTTTTTAGTAAATTCAAATTTGGAATTTTTTTACCATTTATGGAAATTCTGAATGTTGAATTTGATAATTGTGATTAATTATTATGACTGTTGGGTAGAGTTTTGATTGGACTCAACTAACTATTTGACTATGAAACTTGTATAAAAACATAATATTTATATTAATTGTAGGAGGACAAATGGAACAACCATGTTAAAATCAGTTGGCCATGAATCCATGAGTGGGGAACATGTTCAAACTACCTTTCAGATGGTTATTACAAGTGGAAAATCAAATATTTGGCCATTGGTAGCCCCTAAAAGTCATGGATTTAGAAAGCTGTGAAAATTCCCAAGGAAGGGAAAAAGACGTGGGCAAAATTGATAAATAGCATATGAAAGGAGGTAGGAAACTACCAAGTATGATGGGGAAAACAATTTTTGATCTCTCTTTTTATTATGAACACTACAAATTGAGTGTGAGGAAAGAGGAGTCTGCTAAAACAAATTTTCCTTGTTGTTATGAGGACTGCTGAGTAAGTGTGAAGCAAGAGCGTAACTGTTGGAATTGAAGGACATTGCTGAGGAGGAGTTTTCGAGTTAGCCCCCATGGATTCATGGTCAGGATTGGGGAAAACTGAGCAAGTGATTTGGATGCCTTGTTCTATGGTTGGGAGGAACGTGGTTGTTACCTTTGTCTTCTCACGATCGGGTTCAGATATGTTTCTCTACTCCTTTTCTATTTGAATGATTTTATATTTGATGCAATATATTTGTTAAATCAGAACTAAAATGATTTCCATTTTCTGTTCGAATGATTTGATATCTGATGTCATGTATTTATTAAATCTGAACGAATGATAGAATTGGCCTTTTATTAGTTATGATAGTTAAAAGGATTTATCCATGGCTAAATTCTGGAAGAAATCTCCTCTAAATTCGTTTCACTGCTATTTTCTTTTTCATTTTTTTTCTGAGTGAAACCAATGCTAAGATTGGCATATGGGGAGTGGAAGTTATGCTGAAATTTCATTAATCTAACTATATGGATAATGTCGGGAACAACATTCTGAGTTTTGTAAACTATGCTACATTTTCTTTTCCATTAAAGAGATTATGTAGAGGCAGATCTATAGCTAAGGTAGGAAGACTGACTATTACACCAGTTTCCCTTACAGTTCTGTGCATGCAACACGTGATTTAAAACTCCTACCAGCCCTTTGGCCTGAACAATGAAGAAAGTACATATATATATATATATACATATATTATTATGGAAGAAAAACATAGAATCAAAACTTTACTCGGACCATTATATCCAATCTAAATAATCGCTATTGTCGATTTAAACCACCTTGGTAATAATTATAAGGAATGTCGAAATGAGATAAAATGATTTAGTATTTAGATCTAGCATAATTCGATCCAACATCTAGCGTTTGAAAATCAGTGCATGTCTTCAAGGCAATAACCCTAGTATTTAAAATTTAGGGCATAACAAGACTGAACGGTAATCGATTATCAAATATTTCATTTTACTCTAACGAACAGGATAATCCTGTAGAAGAAATTTCTGCAAAAGTTATACTGTAACCACCAGGACCAAATCCCCAATTACCCTTGGGAATTTTTTTTCCCTTTTTCCAAACACGATAAGAGTCTGAGGGAATCGAATTTGAATGAACCCTTCTAAAATTGGAAACTGTAATGCTCCGTAAGCACAAGATTTCAAAGACGCTTAATCAAGACTTGTACGGAAAAATTAACTTAGAATTTTGTTTAATGGTTTAAACCTTAGAGAACAAAATGGTGTGAAAGGTTGAAGTCAATCGGGTTTCAAAAATTACAAACGCCGAACACAAAAGACAAAAGACCACACTGTTTGTCGAATTGCGAAATGCGAAGAGACTGAGGACCCAACATTTTGGGGTTTTGGGGTTTCAGGGTTTACGAACCCCTGATGCACAAACAAAATGAAACAAGAAGTGTCAAATTATGAAATGCAAAAGGACTGTGAGCTCAACACTTCAGAGTTTCAGAGTTTGGGATTTTGGGTTTCGCGATTTGGGATTTCGTGACTCCAGCGACAACTTTTCTAGGCCCTTCGAACTCTCGGGACCCAAAATGATGAAAAGGGGCTTAACGGGTCTTGGCCTTTTCACATTTCAGGGTTTTGCGACTCCAAATGCAACGTTTCTAGGCCTTCGAACTCCCGTGACCCGAAATGCCAAAAAGGGGCTTAATGGGTTTTTGGACCTTTTGCATGAGATCAATGGCCCCGATTCTTTTGAAATTTCACAAATCGGGAGTTCAAGATGCAGTGACTCAAAAATTTCTTGTTGCTCCAAACCCTAAAATCCAAAATAATGAAGTTCGAAGCATGAGATCAACGACTCTTGTTGCTTCTCATCCAACAGTCGCTACTCCTCTTGAGCTTCTTAATACTGAAATACGATCAGTCTTAACCTTCCCATAGATCTATGAGATCCAACTGTCCGCAGGATTTTGGTACTTACCCATGAAAGAAATCTCATTGTTCGTTCACTCCGCTCAAGGATCTCTGGCCAAAGTGACTTAGCGTTCTCCACCTAAACTTGACCTTTGCGAGACAATTTAGATCTCTGCCTCCCTTTGAGTAATTCAAAGGTGTTATCCCTTATGAGATTTATCTCTCTGAACATCAAAGGTTCCTTCGAGATGACTTTAGATATTGCCTATATACAAAGAAGTATGTTAGAGTAGTTTGAGAGTTAAGGGAAGTGATAGAATTATGGAAAGAATTTACCCACATAAAATTTTCGGTTAAAAGTAATCTAGACTGGTGTAAAAATGACATTATGGATAGAAATGAATTTTACCTTCTCTTAATTTCTAAGATTAAACAAAATTGAATTATGTCATAGGAATTTTTTTTATGGTGAATTTGAGGTTCATTACATTAATATCGTCTAATTTTAAGAGGTCAGTGCGATGATGAGTTGTATTTTGAACCTTTCTTTTTCTCTTTCTATTGACATGTTTCTTAACCACCATCTTTGGCTTGTACACACCATTGAATGGGTGTTTACTTGTTGCATATCAATGCACTTCAATTGTAACAACATCAACATTTTCTTTATCAATCTTTATAACTTTTCCTATCCAGAATGGATAACCATGTGGATCCTCATTCGCTAAAACTGCAATCATGCTACCCTCCTTAATGTCTTGTACTGAACCCCTGTAAAGGTCTTCCATGGCTTCACGTTGTGCATGTGACCTTCGTGAACCCATATAAATTTTTCTTTCCTCTGCTTGTGTAATCTCAATAACACCTTGAGATTCTTGAACTTCAACAATGTTTGTTTCTTAAGATTCATTTGGCATATTTTGTGGCCAATGAAATGGAGTTCTCAACATTGTATCTCCATTTGTTGAGATTGAAATTATGTCGCTTTGAATATTGAAAAAAGACTCCCACCAAACAAAATCAACAACATCAAAGTACTCATATGTATCCTTAATGGACCTTTTAATTTCTTCTAGGCATTATGAATAATCTACATCTGTATTATGCCTTTGTTCATTATGGATTTCAACAACTGATTGTAAAAATAACAATTTTGATGAAAAAATTGGACGATCTGGAATGAAGTTAAAAAATGATAAACCTGATGAAGGCCCCCATTCTATAGTAGTTGAATACTGCTTTCCCCATATAAGTGTTTTCCCGTCAATTTTTTTGAAACAAAATGAATGTTGGAAGCTAATGTCACTAAGTTTCTCAGTACATTTGTCTTCACTATCTGATCCCTGAATAAATCTTTGCATGTCAAAAGTTTCTTCTAATATATGAAAAACAGGCTCTGGAATGTATGCTTTCTTGATACATTCAATCAATGATGGTAGACTTCCAACATTTTCCCTCTTCATGTTATAGAAAAATGAATGAACATTTGAACAATATGATCGTGAGTGTGTCCAACAAGAAGGAAACCAACTTTCACCTTTTGAAAGATTCTCATTTCAACAATCATGCTTAGATATCCAAACACAATTTGATTTTTATTTTCACAACTAGTGTTGTCCAACTATAGATAGAGAACTTGAGGAAGATTTCCAGACCAGTGAGTGAGCACATGATGAATTATGGTGATGGTCAGATTTGCATCATTGTGAATATTTGGAGTTGTGAAGTAAACTATTGGACACATTTTTCCATTGAAAACCATAAAACCAACCAAGTGAAACTGAATGAATTTCTCTTCCTGTAAATTTTTAGGTGTATGGACAAAATGTGGTAGAAGTGTTTTCTTCTAGTCCATGCTATCAATTATCATACCTAGATATTTGTTTGGAGCATCATAACATTTATTCCGATGTTTTCACAACTTTTGTCTTTCACTTGACTGTTGATTCTGATGTTCTTGAAGTGATTTGATTATGGAATCTGCACATGACATAAAATGGAAATATTGATCGTATGTTTCATAGTTGATAACTATTCATTTAAGAAAAAAAATAGTAAATACATACCTCTTTCATCCCCTTCAGATTTATCTCTTATTGATTTAAGAGTAGCACATATACTACAAATCCCCATCCTTGACCTCTTAGGAATATGGGCATTGTTGAATTCTTTCTTCCATATTCTTGTAAAATATGCATATGTAATAAAAATTTCCTTTCCTTCAACATCTTCAGCATATCCTTTGTACAAGTTGTAGATTTCCCTCCTTGAAAAATTATCTGGAATATGTATTGTGTCTCTATCT
>ML817005.1:67516-84256 GCA_009831015.1 Picea engelmannii
AGAACATTAATCCTAATTAACTCGATATATTCGTTCTTAGGATAAAATGATCATTTTCTATAGTATTAAACTCTGATAAGTTTCTTATACTATGGTTACCCATTTTAATTAGCCAATATATAGGTGTCTAGGTCATGCAAAGATAACCATCCATTCCTCTAACATTTCTATAAGTCCTAAGCTTCCAAACATTTATACGTGTCATCCTATATAGAAATTGGACTATGGAGGACTTAGGATTCATGATCCAAAAATTATTTATTACACAAAATAATTGTAAGTGTGGAGAGGAGCAAGGATTCACGATTGACGACATTGAGAAATCATTCCAACTATTGGATCTTGGAGCAGGAGATCCGTCATATCAAAACCTCCTAGTGGTATCGTGTATCGGGGGTTCAAAGGTTGGAAGAATTTATTTTCGACTGCATAAGTCATGAAGTGCCAAGCGCTGAGGGATTGTGCGACACATGGCACATCCATTAGGTGGGGACTGCACGGTTGATAGGTGGCACAAACATACAACGCAAAGAAAAGGTGGAAGTAGGCGACAGGTGGCATACACGCGTCACCTTGGAAGGAGTCAGCCCATCACTGACTTATCACGCTTCAGGGTTTCGCAAAGGAGGAGCATGAGGGTTCAACACTCCTACTCACGAAGTCATGAGTTGTAAGTAGTGCTAGTGTTTATCCTAGCCCACAGTTATATGTAGCAGGCACTAGTGAGAAGGAAGCCATACCCGTATCACATCTCGGGTATCGGAGGTTTGGAGTGCAAGAAGAGTCGAGGGTCTTCGACTCACGAACTCGTGAGATAGCGAGTCACAAAAGGCTCTTATGTTAAGTCCTTTTTTATGACATATCATAAAGGATTTGGAGAGAGGGAGTCTATTCTAGGTGGCGCAGGCGCATTGTACTAGTAGAGTCAACTCCCTATTGACTTTTGTCGGTGGAGTTTTCATGGAGGGCCTATGGATTGTGTAAATTGAGGTTCCAATAGGGACTCAAGGGAGCCTTTTCATCTCAAGGAGAGTTTAAAATGATCCTGAGCGGATCTCGGCCATCCTTTTCATGGGAAAGGTACTCGGGTTCCTTAACACAAACCTTTCGGGATTTAATTGTCCCTGATGCAAAGGTAAAAAAAATTCCTCGATTTGTAATTGTAATGTACCTTGGTTGAAGTTCGATTCTTGTTTGGCAAGGAAATAATCATTATAATAATCTACCATATAAACTATTTATAATTTCCTCGGCTGCATTGTTTCATACCTACCCTAAATCTGGGCTCAAACTTTTTGCCTGTGTTTAATTAATGAAAGATTCATGACTCTTCTTCTTTGCATGTCGCATAATGAAAGTAGAGTAATACATAATGGTTAAATTATGACTGTCAACGGTGTTCTGATATCAATATAACTTCTTGAAGCAAACCATTTCATTGTACTTTTGATTATAGCGTTGGATATAATATATAAAAAGGGGTTCCATATTTTTAACTTTCAATTTCATCGGTATTTACACATCTAGCATTTTGTTTACATGTTGTTGATACATACTATTGATCAATATATGATTCATATAATACATGAACAAACATATATAATATTAACTATTTATGTTGTAGATAGTCCACTTTCGGTTTGTTGTGACACCTATACAGTTTCCAAACAATATATATGTATAATATATAAACATATATATGATCCATAGGATTCGTGTTGTCTCGTATTTCTCTTCAATTCCAAGTTATACTAGAAAGGAAGTCTCTGCTAAGTGATATGATTTTCTGAAATTTAATTACAGAGATACACCTAAATGTTTATATATGTACAAACTTACTCAACTCTGATTATTCATAGATAGATCTGCTTAATATTTCAGTCACAGAAATGAACATATGCCTATAAATAGATCTGTTCCTTTCAAGCAGATTTATACACAGATAAGCATAACTAGAATTTCAATTACAGAGTTAAACATATCCTGTAGATGGATCTGTTCTTTCAAGTTCATTTGTATATAGATAGTTTTTCCTAGCATTTTAGTTTCAGGAGGAACCATTCCTAGAATTTAGTCTTTGATTATAAACTTCATACTATGAACATATGTCTTCCATGGAATTATTTTAGCTTAGCACAATTAGATGCATAAGTTCATATACACAAATCATTCAAACAAAGTAGGAGAAGATTCACATATCTGAACCAGTGCACGAGAAGACAAAGGGAATGACCACATTCCTCCCAGCTGTAGAATAGGGTAGCCAAAATCACTTGCCCGATTTACCCCCTAGCCTGACCATAAATCCATGAGGGCGAACTTCAAAAACTTCTCCTCAGAAATGTCCTTCAATTCCAATAGATTCCTCTTGCCTCACACTCACTCAGTAGTGTTCATAACAAGAAGGAAAAATCAATAGTCTCCTTTCTCAGCATACTTGGCAACGTCCTGCCTCCCAACATACGCTATTTATCAATTTTCCTAGGTCCTTTCCCTCCCTTGGAAATTTTCACAGCTTTCTAAATCCCTGATTTTCAGGGGCTGCCAATGGCCAAATCACTGATTTTCCACTTGTAATAATCAGCCTAGAGGTAGTTCGAACATGTTCCCCACTCATGGAGTTATGGTCAGTTGATTTTAACATGGTTGTTCCATTTGTCCTCCTGAAATCAATATAAATATTATGTTTTTATACAAGTGTCATAGTCAAATAGTTAGTTGAGTCTAATTGGATCTCTTCCCAACAATCATAATAATTAATTACAATTATCAAATTCAAAATTTGGAATTGCCATAAATGGCAAAAATTTTCCAAATTCGAATTTACTAAAAGCAGAATAAATTTCCAGCAAATTTAAATTTCAAAAAATATTTTATTTTTTGGGATGTCACATCCTTTCCCCCTTCAGTAAAACACTATCCTCAATGTTTTATCCTTTCTTGGAACAGGATTGGATGAGATTTCCACAAATCTCCCTACAACTCACAAGTGGCCTCCTTAGGACTAAAGTACTTCCATTGCAACTTTACCTGAGCGATGACTATGTTCCAAAGTGTTATTTCTCTCTGGTTCAGAATACACATGGGCTCCACCTAGAACTCACCTTCAGGTTCCACCTGCACCAAGTTCCAATCAATCTTATGAGTAGGGTCATTAATATAATTTTTCATCAATGAAACATGAAATACATTATGAATTCTTAGACTAGCTGGAAGTGCAAGTTGATATGCTACGGATTCAATTCGAGCTAGTATCTCGAAGGGCCCACAAAACCTGGGTGCTGGCTTGGTACAGTTCCCTAACTTCAATGAGTTTTTTTGGGCTTTGACCTTCAAATAAACATGGTCTCCCACTTGAAATTCCAAGTGTCTTCTTTTCCGATTTGCATAGCTCTTCTGTCTGTCCTCTGCTTCTTTCAAGTTCTGGTGTACCTTTGTTACCATGTTCTCCATTTGTTAGAGCATCTCTGGTCCAACCATGAGTCTATCGGCCGAGTTATCCCAACTAATTGGAGTCGTACACTTTCTGTCGTGCAGTATTTTGAAAGGGATTAACTTAGCCGAAGTTTGGTATCCATTGTTATACGCAAATTCTACCAAGTTAGGTATTGTTCCCACTTGTTCAATTTTGTTCTTACATACATGCAGAGCATATCCTCTATGATTTGGTTTGTCCTTTCAGTCTTCCCATCCATTTTTGGGTGATAGCTCGTACTAAAATTCAAGTTAGTGTTTATCCCTGCAAACAATTCCTTCCAAAAAGTGGATGTAAATTTTACGTCTCTATTTGAAACCACCATTTTAGGAATACCATGCAGTCTAAAAATTTCTTTCATGAATATTTCAGAAATGTTTATATCTTTAAAATTAGACTTTATAGGAATAAAGTGTGCATACTTACTTATTTTATCGATTACAACCATGATAGAATCATTTTGTTTCTGAGTTTTAGGCAAAACTGTTATAAAGTCCAGTGATGTAGTCTCCCATTTCCATTCTGGTACTAGCAATGGCTGTAATAGGCCGACTAGGTGCTGGTGCTCAGACTTAAGCTGCTGACAATATTGGCACCTAGCCAAGTACTTTGTTGTTTCTCCCTTTATATTAGGCCAGTAAAATAGTTTTATGAGTGTTGTTATTGTTTTCTTGTAACCTCGATGGCTAGAATACGATTTCTTATGCACTTCGTATAAAACAGTTAATTTTAACTCTGTTGAATCAGGTATGTAAAGTCTATTTTTAAATCGTAATAGTCCCTTCTTGTCAATACTTAGATCTAGTTTATCTGAGTTTGTTGTACTGTTTTGTAATTCTTCCATCATCTTCGTGTAATTTCCATCGTTAATACTTGTCTTCCTTATTCTTTGTTCCAGATCACTTTCTGCCCTACTGATGTTTATCTCAAATAACCCATAGAATCTTCTTCTTAAAGCATCTATTACTTTATTTTACTTACCCTTGATATGTCTTACCTCGAAGTCGAATTCTCTCAAGAAGGCTAGCCATCTGGCTTGTCTTGCATTAAGATCTAGTTGGTTAAATAGATACTTCACCCCGCTATTATCCATTAGTAGTAGATATTTTCTGCCCATTATGTAGTGTCGCCACATTTTTAATGCGTGTATTACTACTGCTAATTATAAGTCATGAGTGACATAATTTCTCTTATGTTCCTTTAATTTATGGGACTCATAACAAATAACATGTCCTTCTTGAGTTAGGACACCACCTAGTCCTTCTTTACTTGCATCAACACATATGGTGAAGTCTTTATCTGGGTGCTTTACCTTCAGAATGGGTGCAGTTGTCAATAATTCCTTCAACTTGTTAAAACTATGTTGACAGTTCTCTAGCGAGTTAAACTTGGTTCCTTTCTTTTGTAATGATGTGATAGGGTAGGATATCTTGGAAAATCCTTTTATAAACCTATGGTAATATCCGGTGATTCCCATGAATGACCGGATATCTACTACATCCTTAGGTACTGGCCATTCCATAATGGCTCTTGTCTTCTCCAGGTCTACGACAATGCCTTCTACTAAAATTACATGTCCTAGATATTGTATTTCTTTTTGATAAAAGTCACACTTGTCAAATTTGTCGTACAATTTGTGTTTTCTCAACGTTTTCAACACTATCCTTAAGTGTTCCTCATGTTCTTCCTCCATTTTTGAATAGACCATAATACTATCAATACATACTATCATGAACTTGTCTAAGTATTGACTGAAAATATTGTTCATCAGGCACATAAACGTGGATGCTGCGTTAGTGAGTCTGCAAGGTATGACTACGAATTCATAGTGTCCATATCTTGTCTGAAAAGATGTTATGTTTATGTCCTCATCTTTTATCCTAACTTGATGATAACCGGATCGTAAATCCAACTTTGAAAAGATCTTGGCCCCACCTACTTGATCGAACAGATCATTTATCCTTGGTAAGGGGTATTTGTTCTTAATAGTCATTTTGTTCAGTTGTCTATAATCGATACATAGTCTTAGTGTACCATTTTTCTTTTTCACAAAGAGGACTGGTGCTCCCCATGGAGAAACACTCGGTTTGATATACTCTTTGTCCAATAATTCCTATAATTGTATTTTTAATTCTGTTAGTTCTGGTAGACTCATTCGGTAGGGTGCTTTTGATATAGGTGTTTAATTGGGTATTAGGTCTATGGAGAAGTCTATTTCCCTTTTAGGAGGTAATTCTGGTATCTCATTCAAAAACATGTCTCTGAATTCATGTAGGACAACAAAGTCTTCTAACTTTGGCTTATCTTCTTTTTCTAATAGATTCATCACTTGGATGGCATAAACTTGACATCACTTTCTAATACATTTCTTGAGTTGCATCCCTGAAACTTGTCTGACTGATATAGGTTTTGGTATGCCTTGGGCTATTCCAATAGTGCCAAAATCATCTTTATAACTAAGTATCCTTATATAATAGTCTAGTACTACTTTGTGTTGTTCCAACCAATCCATCCTGATGACCATATCATAAGATCCTAGTGGTAGGATGTTCAGATTGGTCCTTATCTTTTGACCATCTAAGCTGAACTCAAAATCAAAGATAAATTCAACTACTTTCCTTTTAGTAGTTGTTGTTAGTTGTACAAGCCATGATTTTGCGTGTTTCAGTACCTTAAGTTTATTCGACTCTACTACATCAGCAGTAATATAAATTAATGTAGCTCTAGGGTCAATTAAAATAGAAATTCGAGTGTCATTGATTTTACCTTCGATCTCTACCACCGAGGACTGGTGGTTAGCTTGTCAACCATCTATGGCTGCATTTATCCAATGCATGCTTCTGCCCACGTCTCCCACTGTCGAGGCTTCTTCAAAATTCTGAATAGTAGTTATGTTTGCTATAATTAAACGTGGACAATTCCTTCTTAGATGAGGCCCTCCACATTCCCAACACTTTAATGGCTCGCGGAAGTTGTCCCCAAACTTCTTCGTTCCCAGGTTTATTGGTTTACCACTACCTTGCACATTCAAATGATTGGAGTGAAAATCCTTACTTGGGAAACTTTTTGTTGCATTCCGTTAAGGAGCTGTCTAGTATCCCTTCTTCCACTGGTTCATTTGATCTTGCTCATTATCCTTCCAGGCCTTGGGAAATTCTACCTGCTATTTATACTTATCGTAGCACATTAGCGCTTTCCTGAATACCTCACTCAAGGATTTGGGGTTGTAAAACTCAATTTTGTCACTGTAGGACTGTGCTACACAGCTTAAGAATCACTAGATTTTTACTTTATCCTCCCAGATGTATGATACAAACCTTAGTAATTCTAGAAATTTATTTATAAGGTCTTCCATCGTCATCTGTCCGAGTCATAACTTGTAAAATTCTTTCGTCTAACTTTCATAATAGCTTTCAAAAAGGTATTGTTTCTTAAAATACTTCTTAAAGTTGGACCATTCCAACTATTTCTCCTTCATTCCCTTGGCCAATTTTAGGTCCTTCCACCAAATGCTGATTTTCCCCTTCAGATTGTAGATGGCCATTCTAACCTTCATGTTGCTGGAATAGTTATAGATTTGAAAGTATTTTTTTATGTCCAACAACCATGCTTCAACTTCTTCTCCTTTCCTGGATTCTCTATCAAATGTAGTTGGTTTAATATTTTTAAATTCTCCTTCAAGATGGTCCATTTGTTTCCTTTTTTTGTCTGGTATAATTTTATATTTAGCTGAAGGTGTTGCTTCAGACAAACTGTCTCCTTTTTCTGTTTCCAGTCCAGAATTCTTTGAGGCCCTTTTTCTGACCTCTTCATCATGGTTATCATCTTTTGGGTTTTTCTTGGTTACTATACCACACAACAGGACTTCATTTATCTCTTATTGTTCATGTTGTACTTTTTTCAATTTTTCATTGTCGGCCTTGAAAACCTGTAGTTCAACAATAAGATTCCTCATTGTTTCCAACACCTCCTTGGGTGAGCTTCCATCACTGTTTTATCTTGGATCTCCAGGAGGTATTTGTTGTAGATTTCCTTCCATCTTGATTTTTGCACCATCCTGGGCTACCATAATCAACACAAAACAGAAAGGGCTTTCTGTTTGTAACCAAAAGATTTATTAGTTTTACATAAATCAGAGTATATACTAAGTAATTAATGTGGCCCTGTTCAGACCTAGTGTTGTAACTTTTTCTCTGATACCATATGTAATATACCTTAATTTTGACCAAAAAAAATAAAAGATTGTCTTCTCAGGAACATTAATCCTAATTAACTTGATAGATTCATTCTTAGGATAAAATAATCTTTTTCTCTAGTATTAAACTCTGATCAGTTTCTTATACTATGGTTACCCATTTTAATCAGCCAATATATAGGTGTCCAGTTCATGCTAAGATAACCATCCATTACTCTAACATTTTTGTAAGTTCTAAGCTTCCAAACATTTATATGTGTCATACTATACAGAACTTGGACTATGCAGGACTTCAAATTCATGATCCCAAAATTATTTCTTACACAAAATAATTCTAAGTCTAGAGAGGAGAAAGGATTCACGGTTGAAAATATTGAAAAATCATTCCAACTGTTGGATCTTGGAGTAGGAGATCCGTCGGATCAGAACCTCTGCGTGGTATCGCGTATCGGGGGTTCAAATATTGGAAGCATTTCTTTTCGAATGTAGAAGTCATGAAGTGCCAAGCACCAAAGCCTCTTGCAACACATGGAACATTCATTAGGTGGGGACCACGCGGTTGAAAGGTGGTGCAAACATACAACACCCAGAAAAGGAGGAAGTAGGCGACAGGTGGTGTACACGTGTCACCTTGGAAGGAGTTAACCCATCACTGACTTATCGTGCTTCAGGGTTTCTCAAAGGAGGAGCACGAGGGTTCAACACTCCAACTCATGAATTCGTGAGTTGCGAGCAGTGCTAGTGTTTATCCTAGCCCATGGTTATCTGTAGCAGGCGCTAGCGAGGAGGAAGCCATACCTGTATCACATCTCAGGTATCAGAGGTTTAGAGTGCAGGAAGACTCGAGGGTCTTTGACTCATGAACTCCCGAGATTGCGAGTCATGAAAGGTGCTTGCGTTAAATCCTTGTTTATGGTCATATCACAAAGGAGTTGGAGAGAGGGAGTCTATTCTAGGTGGCAGGGGCGCATTGTACTGGTAGAGTCAACTGCCTGTTGACTTTCACCAGTGGAGTTTTCATGGAGGGCCTGTGGATTGTAAAAATTGAGGTTCCAATAGGGACTTGAGGGAGCCTTTTCATCTCAAGGAGAATTTAAAACGATCCTGAGTGTATCGCTGCCATCCTTTTCATGGGAGAGGTACTCAGGTTCCTTAACACAAACCCTTCGGGATTTAATCATCCCTAATGAAAAGGTTAAAGTTTTTCCTTGGTCTGTAATTGTAATGTACCCAGTTTCAAGTTCGAGTCTTGTTTGGCAAGGAAACAATCATTATAATAATCTACCATATAAACTATTTATAATTTCCTCGGCTGCATAGTTTCATACCTACCCTAATTCTAGGCTCGAACTTTTTTCTTGTGTTTAATTAATGCAGGATTCATGACTCTTCTTCTTTGCATGTCGCATAATGAAAGTAGAGTAATAAAAAATGGTTAAATTATGACTATCAATGGTATTCCGATATCAATATAACTTCTTGAAGAAGACCATTTCATTGTACTTTCAATTCTAGCGTCGGATATAATATATAAAAAGGGGTTCTAGATTTTTAATTTAAATTTCATCGGTATTTATACATCTAGAATTTTGTTTAAATGTTGTTGATACATACTATTGATCAGTATATGATTCATACAATACATGAACAAACATATATAATATTAACTATTTATGTTGTAGATAGTCCACTTCCAATTTGTTGTGATGCCTATACAGTTTCCAAAATAATATATATGTATAATATACAAACATATATATGATACATACGATTTGTGTTGTCTCATATTTCTCTTCAATTCCAAGTTATACTATAAAAGAAGTCTCCAGTAAGTGACACGATTTTCTAAAAGTTAATTACAGAGATACACTTAAACGTTTATATATGTACAAACTTACTCAACTCTGATTATTCATAGATAGATCTTCTTAATATTTCAGTCACATAAATGAACATATGCCTATAAATAGATCTGTTCCTTTCAAGCACATTTATACACATATAATCCTAACTATAATTTCGATTACAGAGTTAAACATATCCTGTATATGGATCTGTTCTTTCAAGTTCATTTGTATATAGATAGTTTTGCCTAGCATTTTTGTTTTAGTAGGAACCATTCCCATAATTTAGTCTTTGATTATAAACTTCATACTACGAACATATCTCATCCATTTAATTATTTCAACTTGGCACAATTAGATACATAATTTTAGATACACAAATCATTCAAACAAAGCAGGAGAAGATTTACATATCTGAACCAGTGAACGGGAAGACAAAGGGAACATACACGTTCCTCCCAACCACAGAATAGGGAAGCCAAAATCACTTGCCTGATTCACCTTCTAGCCTGACCATAAATCCATGAGGGAGAACATGGAAAAAGTCTCCTCACAAATGTACTTCAATTCCAACAGATTCCTCTTGCCTCACACTCACTCATTAGTGTTCATAACAAAAAGGAAAAATCAATAGTCTCCTTTTGCAACATAGTTGGCAACGTCCTGCCTCCTCACATATGTTATTTATCAAGTTGCCTAGGTCTTTTCCCTCCCTTGGGAATTTTCACAGCTTTCTAAATCCCTAATTTTCAAGGGTTGCCAATGGCCAAATCACTGATTTTCCACTTGTAATAATCAGCCTAGAGGTAGGTCCAACATGTTCCCCACTCATGGAGTTATGGTCAGCTGATTTTAACATGGTTGTTCCATTTGTCCTCCTGAAATCAGTATAAATATTTTGTTTTTATACATGTGTCATAGTCAAATAGTTAATTGAGTCTAATTAGATCTCTTCCCAACAGTTATAATAATTAATTACAAATATCAAATTCGAAATTCGAAATTTCCATAAATGGAAAAATATTTCCAAATTCGAATTTACTAAAAATAGAATAAATTTTCAACAAATTTAAATTTCAAAAAATGTTTTATTTTTGGGGATGTCACATTTTCCTTATCACCACAAGGAGTAGCGAGAAAAACATTGTCAGGAGACTAAACTAGAGAATGTTGATTGTTAAGGTCCTAACCCGCACATAGGTAGAATAGGTAGATCAATGTATTCAGATGTAATAAAGGTCAATATTAATAAGGCCTTTCAATAAAATAGAATAAGGTGGATGTAAGAAGACCTAATAGAAGCTTTCTCTTCTAGAAGGATCTTCCTTTAGATTCTTCTCTTAATAGACATATTTAGTATAAATAAGGGGCGGGGGTATGAGAACCCTAGCTTGGAGATTATTGTAATAGAGTGCTGCTCGACTGGAGGTTGCCCCCTTGAAGAGGCCTGTGAACATTTCTTTTTGAATCAAAGTGATTTTTCTATTGCTATTTCGTATATCATTTATGTGTATTGTGAAGATTATGCTGGATATTTTACTGTTATTCTACCAGTTCTAGCATTTTATTTATGTTCTGCATATTTTATGTAACTAGTATCTTGCAAGTGGTATCGGAGCACTTTCCTTGGCAGAAATTTTGGGTATTTTTTTTTTTAGGGTAGAGACGTATTCCGACATATTTAAGCCACAAAGATCTATCGTTACGTGCATAAACCCGCGGTTAAGGGATTCATACACGTAGGAAATACAAGTGGTTCTTAAGCGCACATCTGTTGGCCACCCTTGTAACCCCTGTTGGTACCCCTTCAAGTGGTAGAGAATCAGACAACACCTGTGTACAGATCGGCCTAGATTTTCTGAAGCCCTCTTTAGATAAACCTATCGGCTATTGGACTGTTATAGTGTCACTGAGAACAACACTCGGGAAGATACTCTCTAGTACCTAGGTAGTTGGGTAGTATGACTAAGGGTACAGTCTATCCTCCTTAGTTAGTGCCCTAAGATATTGGGCCGAGTACTGATGTTGGACCCTGCACATATATCAGACAGCTATAACACAGGGCAAACCCTTGTTTGTAGAACCCTTGAATACCTAACCCTTGGGGAACATAAACAACAACATAAACAAATTACACCGGCGAGATCTATTGACGTGCATCATTGTTTGGGTTGCTAAGTAAATACTCTCTTGTTCNAACCCTGCAGTCTGGAAAATTTTTCACCATTATTTGAGACCTATTCCATTAGATTCATCTCTTCTCCCTTATCACATTCATCCATATCATTTTTCTGCAAAAAATTATGACCTCGCTCGCTCCCTTTTCAGTTCACCCATCCTCATGGCCCATACCTGTAACCAAGAACTAGAGTCTCATTTCAACACCTTGTAATCTAGTTTACTCGAGACCCAACAAGAAGTGCAACAACTTAGTGCTACTATTGCCTCCCGTGATGCCTCCATAAATGCATCCATAAATGTAGTCATGTAGTCCGCAATGGTGGAAGTCAAACAAGAACTGACCACCCAGCTTGAATTTGTCTTTGCATCACTCTGCACCAAACTCAAGATCCCTTCCGATGACTCTTTTCCTGATGCACATAAAAAGACTGAAGGTGAAACTTCTTCCCATTCCTTTCAACCCGATCACTTTCAAAGGGACATATGCCTTCCACGGGTGGATGTAACCAAATTTGATGGCTCAGACCCCACTGGTTGGGTCACCCAAATGGAGCATTATTTATCTCTCTACAACATTACAGATGACTTGGTCAAACTCCAGTATGGTGTTCTCCATCTAGATCAAGAATGTTGGTAATGGTGGCAATGGTGAAAAACTTCCCATCAAGGGTATATTGCTTGGACCCAATTTGTTGCTGAGCTTTATGAATGCTTTGACACCAACACCAACCATTTGGGTCGTTTGACAAAATTGAAGCAATCAAGCACAGTAGAAGACTTCATAGCTTCATTTGAGCGTCTGGCTTTTCGGACAGAGGGCATGACTAATTCTTTCTTTCGAGAGTGTTTTATCAGTGGCCTCAAGGAGGAGATTCAGTCCCATGTCCTCATTGCTAGACCTACGACTTGGGTGGAGGCCACCAAAAAAGCTAAAGAAGCACAACAAATTGTTTCCTCTCAAAACCGTAAGCCTTCCTTTATCCCCTGCCCTAAACCAGTAAACCTCACTACTCCCTCCGCCCCATTAAAAATCCAAAAATTGACCAGGGATGAAATGGTTGAACGTCAACTCAAAGGCCTCTATTATAATTGTGATGACAAATATTTCCCAGGCCACAAATGTAAGGAACAAAATCTCTTTATGGCCATCTCTGAGGATATTCAGGAAGAAGATGTTTCCACTCCCCCTGTGCCCGAGCCACCAAAAATCTCTGACATACACTCTCCCTCCGACCCTCCCAAAGTGGAACTGATCATTTCCCTCAATTCTCTCACCGACTTCTCTGCCCCCCAAACCCTCAAGTTAATCGGTTACATCAAGCATCGAAAGGTCATCATTCTGGTTGATAGTGGCAACACCCACAATTTTATTCATCGCCGCATTGCCCAAGAAACCCATTGCTACATCCATGCTATCAACAATTTCCAAATCATGATTGCCAATGGTGGTTCTATGAAATGTGGTGGGCACTGTAAAATTGTGCATCTCCAAATAGGTGACTACCACCTCAAATCCCATATGTTTGCTATTGACACGGGAGGTTGCAACATTGTGTTGGGTGCATAATGGCTAAGGACTTTGGGTCCCATTCTCATGGATTTTTAGAACTTAACCATGAAATTCAACCAAGGAGGCCACCAATATAAATTTCAAGGAATCACTGCTGGTTCACCTGAGGTCATCAGTTCTCATCGTATGGAAAAAATGCTCAAAAAAGGTCATTCAAGTGTCATTGCCCAACTCCATGCCATACAAGCCACAAAGACCCCACAAGTGCCCCAAGACCTCCAAGCCCTCCTTTCTAAACATCAAACAGTATTTTCCACTCCATAAGGAATCCCTCCTTCCCATGGTGTCCATGATCATTCCATTCCCCTTGTCCCAGGAAGCCTTCCCCCCAATATACGTCCATATCGCCACCCCATTGCACAAAAAAATGAAATTGAAAAAATGGTCTAGGAACTCCTTCTTACTGGAGTCATCCGTCCTAGTACAAGCGCTTACTCCTCTCCAGTCGTCATGGTACTAAAGAAAGAAGGTTATTGGAGAAAGTTCCCTGACTTCCGTACTCTCAAAAAACTAACCATCAAAGACAAATTTCCCATTCCTGTCATTGATGACCTCCTGGATGAATTGAGTGGCGACCAATTATTTATCAAACTTGAACTTCGCTCGGGCTATCACCAGATACATATGAAATATGTTGACATTCCCAAGACAACCTTTCACACTCATGAGGGCCACTATGAGTTTTTGGTCATGCCCTTTGGTTTGTGTAATGCCCCCTCCACCTTCCAGAGCCTCGTGAACCATGTATTACGCCCTTTTCTCCGTCATTTTTTCTTAGTTTTCTTTGATGATATCCTCATATATAACAAAACCTGGATAGACCATCTTACTCATGTGGATAAATTTCTCCACCTACTCTCTCAGCACCATCTTTTCCTGAAACAGTCCAAATGTTCTTTTGGTGCCTCAGAAGTAGAATACTTGGGTCACCTGGTGGGAAAGGATGGTGTCAGGGTGGACCCAAAAAATATTGAAGCTATGCAATATTGGCTGCACCCAAAGACTCTCAAAATATTGCGTGGATTTTTGGGCCTCACAGGGTATTATCGCAAGTTCATTAAGAACTATGGAAAGATTGTAACACCTCTCATGGCTCTCCTAAAAAATAACTCCTTCACTTGGACTCCAGCAGCTGCTCAAGATTTTCAAACCTTGAAGATGACCATGTGCACCACTCCGGTTCTGGCCCTTCCCGACTTCACAAAGACCTTTGTGTTGGAATGTGACAGCTCAGGGAAAGGAATCTGTGTTGTCCTTATGCAAGAGGGTCTACCTTTGGCTTTCACTAGCAAGCAACTTTCTGAAAAGAATCTGGGCAAACCCATTTATGAAAAATAAATGTTGGCGATTCTGCATGCCGTTGAGTTGTGGCATCCGTATCTCTTGGGGAAATGCTTCCAAATTAAGACAGACCATCAAAGCCTCAAGTACTTTTTGGAACAACGTATTTCCTCCCAGGAACAACAAAAATGGTTGACTAAGCTCTTTGGATATGATTATGAGATCATTTAAAAGAAGGGTAAAGACAATGTCATAGCAGATGCACTGTCCCGGGAATATGAAGACAAAGGATCCCTTTTTTCTCTTTCCTTCATTGTACCCGATTGGCTCCAAGATGTGTGTGAGGAATGGCTTCAAGATCCCAAAAGTTCGCATCTGATCTAGCAACTGCAGAACAAGGCTCCAGCTCCCCTAGGATACTCCTGGCTCCAGGATGAGCTTCGATACAAAGGTCACTTGTATTTAAGTAAACAATCCAAGCTCAAATAAACGGTGCTTTTTGAGCTTCATGCTACACCCATAGTGGGGCACTCAGGGTTCACCAAAACATATGACTGAGTCAAACGCTCTTTCTTCTGGGATTCTATGAAACAGGACATCCGTAAGTTTGTCACTGAATGTGAGGTGTGTTAATGCAACAAGGGAGAAACAGTCAAATCTCCAGGCACCCTCCAACTGCTTTCGATTCCCCCTGCTATTTGGAAGGATATCTCTATGGACTTTATTACAGGCTTACCCAAATTGGGGAATAAATCAGTCATAATGGTGGTGGTGGATCGCCTTTCCAAGTATGCTCATTTTTGCACTCTTCCCCACCCATTTACTGCATCCACGGTGGCTCAAATTTTCATGGACCAGGTCTTCAAGCTGCATGGCATGCCACACTCTATTATTTTCGATTGAGACCCAACTTTCATAAGCATTTTTTGGCAGGAATTGTTTAAGCCACAAGGCACACAATTGCATCTCAGCTCAGCTTATCATCCCCAAACAGATGGTCAAATGGAAGTTGTCAACAAGTGTTTGGACACATATCTAAGGTGCTTTGCCTCTGAAAAACAACACCAGTGGTATCAATGGTTACCCCTCACCGAATGGTGGTACAACACTACATACCATACAACCACTCACATGACTCCTTTTGAAGCCGTATATGGACAGAAGCCACCTTCAGTTCTCTCATACTTATCGGGTACCTAGAAGGTCCAGGCAGTTGACCAAACACTTACAGTCCGAGAGGATATCCTTCGTACCATTAAAGATAACTTGGTCATGGCATAGAATAGAATGAAGCAGCAAACAGATCAGGGTCGCTCTGAATGTCAATTTGCAGAAGGGGATCAGGTGTTTCTGAGACTGCAACCATATAAAAAAACTTCCCTCAAGGTCGAGCATTGTCAGAAGCTAGCACCCAAATTCTATGGCCCTTACACAGTTCTCAAGTGTGTGCGACAAGCTGCATATCAGTTAGCTCTGCCCAGTGAGTCGAAGCTACATTCATTTTTTCATGTTTCATGGTTGAACAAGATGATTGGAACCAGGTGCCAAATTCAAACCAACCTTCCAGAGTTAGCTGAAGAAGGACCCATTTGGCTACAGCCAGAAGTAGTTTTGGACCAGCGTGAGCATCGCCTGTGTCAGAGAACCATCAAGGAAGTGCTAGTACAGTGGAAATATATGACTCTAGCAGATGCCACTTGGGAACCAACTACCATTCTGCAGCAGTTTCCACATCTCAAGCCTTGAGGAAAAGGCCATTTTTAATGGGGAAGACATGTTAAGTTCCTAACCCGCACATAGGTAGATCAATGTATTCGGATGTAATAAAGGTCAATAGTAATAAGGTCATTCAATAAAATAGAATAAGGTGGATGTAAGAAGACCTAATAGAAGCTTCTTCTTCTAGAAGTATCTTCCTCTAGATGCTTCTTTTAATAGACATATTTAGTATAAATAAGGGGTGAGGGTATGAGAACCCTATCTTGGAGATTATTCTAATAAAGCGTTGCTCGACTGGAGGTTGCCCCCTCAAAGAGGTCTGTGAACATTGATTTTTGAATCAAAGTGCTTTTTCTATTGCTATTTTGTATATCATTTCTATGTATTGTGAAGATTATGCTGGATATTCCAAGATACCAGTTACATAAAATATGCAGAACAAAAAAAATATGCTAGAAATGGTAGAATAACAGTA